>JALPQD010000371.1:2086070-2289823 GCA_023101885.1 Typhlomys cinereus | reverse complement strand
ACCTACCTCTCAGGTTCATCCTACATTCTCTAAGACTGTTCCTTTCTAGAAACTTCTCCTCTCTAGAACATATTCCTTCATACACAGGGGATAATGGCGCCTCCCCTCTCATGTCTCTGGGATCTGCCCACTGTAAATAAACCCCAAAGAATATGTCCTGAATAACGACTAAGTGACTCAGGCTAGCGATGTGCACCCCTGCACATTTATTTACATTTGGGATTCTGCCAGCAAAGAAAATCCTTTGGTATTGTGAGGCACCGCGGTGGGAAAATTCACAGGAGAGCTGAGTGTTGAGGGAGGTTTGGGGAGATAGTTGGGAATGGGCCAAGGGGGGAAGATTCTGTTTCATAGACCCAGTATAATCATAGGATAAATAAAGTTGAGTGAAAGCAGCCTCCTCCATGCCTGCAAGACATTGATTCAGCTGAACAGGCAATTACCCAAGAAGAATATGAATATTGTCTCTCACACTGACATGGGGAAAAGTGCTGAATGTTGCAGGGATCGCGAACAGTCCATAAAAGAAAACTTGGGCTGGTGAAATACCAGAGTCTGCCTGTCACATTTTATTATAAGTAGCTCAAATAACTCTGTTCAATCCCATCTACTTGGAGCCAAACATTATTTTTTATGGTAAGGCACAAGGCTGAGACGTTTTCTATAAAAAGTATCCAAAACTTGTCATTGTCACATAAACTTTTCTGCATCAAATAGCTTTCTCTGCCAGTAGATAAATTGATTAGGGGGGAAAATCATTGAGTATCAGCTGAACAACAGACTCCGAATTCTTACAATATTGTCTAGTGGATTCTTCATTTTCCTTTCCTCCTGGATATGAACATTGAAATTCAGAGTGAGTTTCAATTACTTACTTGGGGCTACACACTCAGCAAGTAAGAGCATTTTAATCCAGGTCCTCCCAAGACCCTGGCACATCCCATGCAGTTACACAGGATGAGTTTGAACCCCAGGAAGTAATAAGATTTCCTAGTGTGGCCGAGCCCAAGAGCCCACCAGAATATAAGTGAAGCTTAAGGATTCTCGTGGTACCTCAGATCGATAGCACAAAGCAAATGTCTTTTCTCACTCCTGCCTGAGGTGAAATATGCCTCACGTAGCAGCAACCCAGAGAAATCTCAGAATGGAATTATACCTGTCACTGTGCGGCGGTGTGCAAAGCAGTGCTCATTAATGGCTTATTGATAGCCAAGATCTTGTCCATGTGGGCTTTCATTTTGGCATGTCTGCATCTCTGCTTGGAGATGCTCACAGAGCATTGGGTATAGGAGGGTGAGCACCCTTCTTGAGTGCATGCACATAAAAATGGGAGAAGTACCCAAGGCACTGAGCAGTCCTACACAAATCTGTGATCCTGAACAAGGATTCTGCCAATGTTCTTCTGATGAATGTTCCATGTTTTTTTAGTTATCTGTCTCTCTAGAACAAATCATCATAAACCAAAAGACTTACAACATAGGTCTGTTTTATAATGTTGATTTGGAAGGAGGAATCTGGAATATCTTTGCCTATTCCTTTGTTTCCAAGTCTCTCAGTGATTTCAATCAAGGGATCAGCCAGAACTGGAATTCATCTGAAAGGTTCTGATAGAACTACTGAAGGAGCAGATTGATTGTTTGGTTATTAAACTGGGGTCCCCGGCTGCTAGAAAGAAGACAACTTGAGTTCCTCGGCATGCAGGTCTCCCAACAACGACAGACCTCATGTCAATCAGCAATGCTGCATCTAGTGGCCAGAGGGACGTAAGATCTCTTGTGATCCTGTTCCAAAAGGGACGTCCCCACGCTGAGAAGCTCCAGTGACAGGAAGCTACTCCCTCAGGGGAAAAGCATGACACAGAGCCGTGGATACCAGGCTTGAGGATTGTTGGCACCACCTCAGAGGCTGCCCACCACGCGCGCTGACCATGAGGCTTCAAGAGCTCCTTGTCAGCTACCGGGAGCAATTCAGGTCTCCCATGGACACTGGGAATAGACAGTGACTCTCAGCGGACTTCGTATTCTCCCAGGGCTGCTTCATGACGATGGTCACCTGCTCAAGGCGCCCTTCAAAAGTGTTTTGGTGACTTATGTCAAGGACAGAGGTGACCGATTTGAACACAAGAGCATAGACATGGCTGTGTTGGATGGCCTGTCCATTTCTTCCTGTAGCATGCAATTCTACATACGTGACATCCCTTTAGCACCTCGCTGTGGGTCTGCTGTTCTGTAAGTATTGAATGCTGGCAATGCCCAGTGCACTAGCCTGCCTGTGTCTGCCTCAGCATCCACACACCAGCGGCTCCCAGCCTCTTGCTGCGTACTTGGGAGAACGTACTTCATGCCTCGAGTTCTCCTGTAGGCTGCACAGGCAAAGAGCTGTACTTCATGAGCCTGAAGTGTGCTCAGGGCTGGTGAACCAGAAAGGTGACATTTACAAGCCAGGACGCACACATACTTGAGGCCCTGGCTCAGCCCACCATGGGTACGACTCGCTTTCCCACAGTCCTCGTAACGGGTCAAGCGGAGGTTGTCATAGTCCTAGTCACAGTGTGCTGGTATCTTCCCATCCTGCTCCGAAGTGACCCTGAGTCCTCCTTGCAGGACTCTGCCTCCCAACTCTGTGACCTCTGCCCAGAGTTGTCCCCCACAGAGCTGCACCTCAAAACCCATTGCTTCAAGATCTTTGCAGCTGCCGTTCCTTCTGACGTAGGCGAATTCTTCTCAGAACCCATGAAGATTCGTTTGAGCATCAGAGTCTCAAGGAGCCATTCTACTCTCGGCTTCCCCCTGCCCCCATCATAATTCTCTGGAACTGTTAGCCACATAAATCTGCCTTTCCGTCTGTTGTGGTTTGAATGCAAGTTGTCCCCCACAGAGTCATGTGTTTGGATCCTTAGTTGTTTGGGAGGGTCACGGCACCTTGGGAGGTGGGTCCTTGCTGGGGCATGTCACAGGGAGTGGGTCTTGAGGTTGGTTAGCCTCACCCTGCTTCCTAGAGAAAGTCCGCTTTTGCAATTAGCAGTTTGCTCTTTCTCTCAATGTCCATGATGGATGTAACTTAAGCCACCTCCGGCTTCTGCCTGCCATGCCTATTCCACCGTAAAGGACTACATTTCCCCTCTGGAGCTGTAAGCTGTAAGCTGTAAGATTAAATCTTCCTTTCTCCCCTTGCGTTGCTTGAGCCTGAGTACTGTCTCACAGCAGCAGAGAAAAGTGACCTGCATAGTATCTGAAGCGGGCCAGAAAGAATAGCCGCAGCAATCTCTGTAAGGATAATAAGTTCGCTGTGTACATTCTTTTGGACAGTACTTGATGTTCAGTAGTCAGTGAAGTAACCAAGAAAGACTTTGATCTTTCTACAACCAGCGGGTCATCTCTATGGTTCTTCTAGGTCCAGATTAAGGCCCAGAACAGCATTAGATCTCCAGTAAGCATTTGCTAAAGGCAGAAATGGATCCCAAGTCCAGGAATTCTCTTACCCCTCCCTCATTGACTCTGCTATGAGAGTCTACACAAAGCTCTGGACAGCCTTTCTCTCAGCCTTGACCTGGGCAATTGATTCTTCATCTTTCACATATCACAAAAGCATCCGCCCTTGTCCCCCGGCTGGGCCCCTGCACCACACTGAGACGTGTAGCTGCAGAGTTGTCAGTCAGCACAGACAAGACCAGGATGGAGCAGCCAATGCCCAGCTGACTGTCATGAGGAACAGCTCACGCCAGGCCAGGTGTATCGTGTGTTTGCACACATGCCGAGGAGGCTGACAGCTCCTTATTCCTAAGCAATGCTGGGCTTTCTAGTTTCCAGAACATGTTGGCGCAGGGATGCCACTGCAGAGACAGCAGCCACCTCCAGGCAAGGCTCTTGAGGTCGGATGAGATGCCCGAACATCTAAATGGCTGGTTTGCATATTCTCTCCATGTGAACTCTTATCCACAAGGCTGCGTGCTTCCTGTATAAATTACTGAAAACGCATCTGCAAACTTCTGTGCTCCTTGTTCTAAATCGTTCATAGTGTGCAAAGTAAGACCAGCCAAGTATCATTCCACAGAGAATGTTATTCTTAGACATCAATTAAAAAATGTGATTCTTGTATCTATATCAATTTCTCTTTACAACTAAATATTAAAAAATGACTAAATATTTTTAAACTATACTGATGCAGGGCAGACACATTCTTAAAGATTCTGGGGAGTCTACATGTGGACATCTGCCTGTTTTCTTGCATTCCTGCCTGTTTATTCCCCTGCCCTTCCTGCACTGGGATTATGAACAGATCTTAGGAATGATTTATTGAAAGAGAAAAATGTGTTGCCTGTGTTTTGGAGTTGTGTTTGCTTCTGCGTGTGGGAGGTCTGCCCTTCCGAACAGATAGGGAGGTTAGTTCAGAATGGAACGGAAAGCTGAGCACTCTGGTAATGGAATCTCTACGAGATGTTCAGGAATGGGGGGGGCTGCATGATGTCGGCAGTGACTTGTATTAAATATCAGAGCGACAAACATGCTTGGCACTTGTGGCAACAGACAATGACCCCCCAAACACAGGGCGAATTGAACGGCGACAAGGAATAGAGAAAACTGTAACTGTCCTCCTGCGACCCAAGATTCAGCTTCAACACATTGAAAAATAAGCTGTTAGAAGGATGAAAAAGGAAATTACTAAACTGATTCTAAGGCTCACAGTCTCAGAAATGGACCGCTTGGCTTTGCCTATGGGCAGATGCATGCCATAGCTCACTAGCAGCATATCCATGGGGAAAAAATTTAATGGCAGTGAGTCACACCTGCGGAGACAGTCTGTGCAGATGGAATCTATATGGGCCCATGTCTAATTCAGGCATTTTTCTCCTGATTCAGAGATTTTTTTTCCAGTCTACCAGGGCAAGTCAGCTGAACAGTGTGACATGCCACTTTTATCTTTTTTTAAAAAATGCTTGGATGCAGACAAGTTAGAGGAATAATCTGAACAACTGTGTTAACCCACTTGAAAGTGCCCCTTCCTTTATGCACAGCAGTCCCTCAGGCGTGATGTAGTGGGCCTGAGAGACAGCTGACCCAGTTCTTAAAAGCACCCCGTTCTGGCAGGACTAACTCCTACACCCTGTTCTCTGCAGGGTCGGAAATCTGCGAGTTCACAGCACCAGCCAGGACCAAGGGGCCAGAGCCCCTAGCTCTCTGCATGATCCTTTTTCCCAGAAGCAAAAATGGTCCACGGTCACGTTGTTCCTTTCCCTGCAGTTGTCTGTCCATCTGATCTCCAGCTGTATATGAGTTTCATTCCATGTCACTGAGACAGAAGTTGTACCTGCCCCCAAGCAACTTAGAGGAAGAGACTGACGCCAGCTCCAAGGCCACGTCATGGTCCACCATGGCAGGGAGACACAGTAACAGAAATGTAAGGAACTGACATATTATGTGGGTTCTGGGGATCTGAACTCTGGTCTTTTTTCTTTTCATGCTGGTAGCATAGGGGATTGAACCTGCAGTCCTTCATATGCTAGGCAATGATGCTGAGCCACTGCCTCCAAGCTGTGAGCTCTTATTCTAAAATATTTTGTGTGTGAGAGAGGACCATGTGGATAGTCTGAGCATGCAGTTGTCTTCTGTGTATTCTCCACAGGTGGGTATGTCACAGCCGCGGGTACTGCCAGTGTTCTAACAGTCCCTGTAAAAAAAAAAAATCCACATTCTCGCTCTTCTCCATCATTGCATTTTCTGTCTGGGGCTGGATAGGGTTCAGTGGGTCCTGGAGCTTGCCATGCAAGGTTAAGGACTTGGGTTTGAAACCCAAGAACTCACATAAAAGCTAGACAGACAGTGTGAACGTTTATAATCCCAGTGCTCCGATAACGAGATATGAGGCAGAGACAGAGAATCCCTGGAAGTCTCTGGACCATTGAGCCTCGTGCTTACCTGTCTCAAGGTAGAAGGCACAGACTGAAAAATGAGGTCATCGTCCACATGTGTGCTGTGGCACTTACGTGTCTGCACTCACACATGTGAAGGAACGTGCATATCTTGCACTCACACATGTGAACGAACGCACGTGCATACACACACACACACTGAGTAGCATTCTGGGCTGTCAACAGAAAGAATAAAGTGTCCTGGTGTTGAAATCTTTCACACATGTTATTACATAGAAGCAATGCAATCATCATAGGAGGACGTGAATAATCTCTTTTTTAAAGTGAAGAGCTGAAAGTCCAAACATTACTCGAGGCACTGCAGCATGAGAGCCACCAGTCAGAAGTTATGCGCATCACTGTCTACTTGGGACATCACACTGCTGCCCTCTGAGAAATAAGCTCAGATTTGCATTCTTGGTCCATACCAGTTACCAATCACACAGCAAAGCCAGCAGCCAAATCCAGGCTCAGACCCTCTGTGTGTAGACACGGGTCGAGCCTAAGGAATCATCAACTGGTTCTGTTTCCCTCTCTGTCCCCTGAGAGACCTGGAAGGAAAGTACACAGCATTCTTTCCAGACAAAGGAGCCTGTGTATTGGTTCCACAAGGAAAGTCGAGGCGAACTCTCAGGGCTATTTTGGCTTCAATCAGAAATCAGATGGTCCCCACAAACACAAAACACATGTGCTCTGCAAGCCATGCTGACGACTGACACATTCCTGAAATTTCTGAGAAGGGCGTGGAAGGGTGGTGATAAGCCTCCCTGTACTTATAGTCAGGAAGAAAAGTTAGCTCTAGACCACTAAGGATAATGTGGGGGAGAAACACTGCGCGTTCTCGACACTTAATTCTCCACACTGTGTGCTTGCTCCTCTCGACAAAACTGTGGCAGGGTGCCATGATGGAGCGGGGGCTGTTCCCAAGTGGTGCACCTGAAAACCATGCACTACTACTTGTCTGACATGCAAGTGAGCAGGCTATCTGTAAAGAGGAGGAGGAGATGGAGAGAAAGCAGATGTAGAAGGCTAATATAGCCAAGGTACATAGTGTATTTTAATCCTATGAGAACCATAGCTGTGTATAATGAACACATACACAGTAAACCCATACATATGACACATACTATATACACCAACATAGCATGCGCATGTAACATACCCAGCACACATAATACCCACATAACAAGCACATGCTCCACATACAATACACATATGCATGCAACACATCACATATAATATACACGTAATGACCACTCATCATATAGCACACACATACACATATACTGAGCACATACCACACATATGTATATATATATATTATGATATATGCACACCACACACATAGATATGCACATATATACACAAACACATGCATACACATACACAATGTTTTCTTTAAAACAGAGACATTGTTCTAAGATAGTACTGGGCATGGAAGAACATTCTAGACTTAGTTAAGCCTCTTCCTGGACCCAAGAACCAAAGAAAAAGCAAAAAGGCAGGCAGAGAGATAGTCAATGGGGGTAAAAAATCACCTTGACGCCAAGCCTGGTCCAACACCACTGGCCTCATACATCAAGATATCTGTACCAATGTTTGCACTGTGAACACAAACATATCCAGTGTTGCACTGTGAGCACATACATCCAGTGTTTTGCACTGTGAGCACACACACATCCCAGTTTTTTACCACACGGAACACAATCCTATGATATTTGCTATATGTTTAACATCTATGTCCCCTCCAATCCAGATATCGAAAACCTAACTCCTAATGTTCGCAGTAGGAGGAGGTGGCTTTTGGATTAATTAGATCATGAGATTGAGTCCCATGCATGAGGTTAGAGCCCTTGAAGGAACAGACCACAAAGTTCCCCACATGAGGGTGGTAATGGCAGTTCTACATGACGGGGTGTCCTCACTAGACACAGAACCTGCCGAAGGCTTGACACAGGATGTCCGGTCCCTCTCAGACCAGGATGCTTCCCCAGTTACACTGGAACACTTTCCCTTCATTGGATGGTCTGTCCAAATTGGCCTTGCTGTGAGTGCTGCATATATTTTTCTCCTCCAGCTTTACGTCCTCTGAGACGGAAGCCATGACCTAAGAGAAACAGGACTTGGGTGTGGACTGACATAGGGGCTCTAATGGCCTCTGACATGTTTGCAAGTGTGGTTGCCGGTGGGCATGATGGTGTATCTTCTGCATCCTGCCATTCTCTGCCAAGGGACTCAATCATTTGGACCACGGGTCAAGAACAATTGCAGTAGTCCCAGAATCAATATGGACTCAAGATAGGATCCATATTTTACTTGTTTGTTTGTTGTTTGTTTGTTTGTTTGTTTGTTTGTTTGTTTGTTTGTTTGTTTTTAGAATCTACTTGGGAGGATTCTAAATTGATTAAGGCTCTCTGAATCTTGGTCTCTTTGCACATCCCTGAGCCAAGATGGCGAGTATGTGATCCACATAACACAACTTCTTGCACCATGCCATAGCAGACATAACTAATCAACTGCAGCTTCAGAAACTGGGTCAGACACAAGCCTGAGAGACTGTACAGAGGTAGACCAGAACTAGACCATATGGTTGTACGCAAGGAACAGGATCTCTGAGACACTGCATCTGGCCCTAAAAGATAAGTCACGGGAACTGTCACAAGTCTGAATCCTGCACCTGAGTTCTGTGGTTCTAATCCCCTGGGAGAATCTGTTTTGTATTGAAACCCAGGCATTTCTCTCTACCGCATCACTTCCCCCAAGACATGAATCTCTAATTCCCTGGTTCCACTAACATGGATCTGAGCTCATCTCAGTATAGACTTGCTTGGGAAGAGATAGGTAGAGGAAAGACATTCACCTTCCAAATTCCTGGGTGATTTTAATCAAAGACCTAGAAGCATGAAAGGCAACGTGCTATGGTTCTGTAAAAGAATACAAAGACCACATTGTCATCAACACAGAAAAGAAACATTTTCTTGTCCCAGGTCTTGATGGCACATAATGTCATATCCGGCACCAGAAAGCAAAAACATTATCCGTGTCAGGTCTCAGCGGCCCCAGCTTGGGCCAAAGCTTCTCTCTCATTCAATAACTATTGATCGGGCTACCCAGTGTGGAGAGCTAGTAGACAAGATGAACGAAGTTCCGCCTGGTATTGGATGTGTTCCTCAATTCATGAGTGCCCCCATGTGTTCTCTGTGAGCTCTATGGCCTGACCTCTATCTCTCTATGCCCTCAAGAGCTGTGTGGTCCTTCAGTGACCTTCGTGGACTTTGAACTTCAAACATATTGTGGTCAGTCCTGGAGTGATTGGATTACAGAAAAGAGAGCTAAATGGTATGAATGTAATTTCTTCTTCTGGGTCACTGGTCATTAGCACAGGGGTAGGCTAAAAGATTCAGAGATTCAGAGTCAGGACTGGGCATGGTAACCAGGCAGACTAGTGAGCATTTGGAACCAGAGAGGGACAGGAGGGGCTAGCAGGAGTCAGACTGGAACAATCAGGCAAGGGGTGCAGGTCGGCTCAGCTTCAACATGGACAGAAAGGGCTGGTTACACAACAAGCCCAGAGGCAGGAACCAAGACGGGGTCTAAGACAAAGGGTTTCATGAGCTGTGTCTGGGTAGCCCCTTCTGATCCACCGCTCACTTCCTGCTGTGCAGTTCTACCCCACCCTTCCGTCTCTAGTTTTACAAGTCTTGGTTGGAGATGAACCCCACAAGAGCTGGGGAACATGGTCAAGTTCAGACGTTTCCCATAAGGCTTGGGCTCGAACTCTGGCCTTTCCTGTCAGTGCATCTCTAGACCAGGGATCGTAGTGCCACAAGGAAACATGGACAAGAGCTGTGTGTTCCCTTGTTCCTGTCTTTCTTTCTTTTCTTTGTCTTCTGTTCTTTTCTTTATTGTATTTTATTTTCAGTACTACTGGCTTTTTTTTTCTTATATTTGTCTTATTTTGCTTTGTCTGAAGCAGGTCTGGGTTTCCTGTAGCCCCGGCTGACCTCACTCCTGTTATGTAGCCAAGGGTGACCTTGAGCTATCGATCCTTCTGTCTCTACCTCTCAAGTGCTAGGATTTAAGATACATGCCACCAAGCCCAGTTTATGCAGTGCTGAGGACTGAACGCAGGGCTTTGGGTATGCTAGGCAAGCGCTCTATCCCTGGGTTATGTCCCTAACTCTTTTTTCACTTTTTATGTTTTGAGACTAAGTCTCACTTAAGTTGCCCAGGCTGGTCTGGACCATTCCCTGTAGCCCAGACAGACCTTGAACGTGTGTGTCTCAGCTTCCTGAGCATCTAAGATCACGAAGCTGCACCGTGTGACCCAGGGCTCCACCCTTTTAATTCCTCTGTGTGGCCGGGCCACCATACCTCAGGCGCCACTGATTTCTGCAACCTCCAAGAGCAGAGGGTGAGGTCTTCTGGGAGAGACTTCCAAATCATTTCCTCAGACACCAGCACATTCATTCCCTAATTAATTATCTCCATTAGCTAAGCTCAATTACTCTGTGTCCACCTCCAAGACTACAACCTTGCTCCTTGGAGATTTTGTGCTTGAATTTTCAAGGGGGCAAATATTGCCAGAAGCATGTTTTATGTAATTACTTACTGTAGATATTTTACTCTCTCTTTATTTAATGATTATTAAATACCGAAATTAACCTCCATACGTGACTATGGATCTTATCAGTTCAAAAGAAAGTAACTACAGGATGAAGTGTTTCTACCCGAAGAATTTCAGAGACCATGGTTGTAGAAATGCTGTGTGACTGAACACTCACATGTCCTTCCCAGTCGGCAGCCTCTTTTCCATCCTATAAAACTAGAGTCTGAGGTCTTCGCTCACTCTGTAAAGTGCTTGAATGAGGACCTGAGTTGGGTCCCTCAGAACCCATGTCAAAACGTTGGGTATGGCAGTGCATGCCTGCAATCCTGGTTCTGGGGAGACCGAGGCAGCCCCTGCTCAGACAGTGGACACACAAGGTATTCCCAGGCCTTGGGAGAAGGTCCAGTGTCCTGCTCAGACAGTGGATGATGGGATGAACCACCAGCCTTGTGACAGAGCAGCTCCTTCTTAGTTTAGTTAACATGAATTAAGCACCAAATACGCTTCCTGTAGATGACGCAATGGACATCACAGTGCCCCAGCAGGAAATCCTGCTTGCTGATGTCACTCCCGTCCCTTCCCCTAAGCTGACAACCATGGGTCCACTCTCTGCCTTTATTCTTGACAGTTTATGTAACTGGAATCACACTGCATACACTCTTCGTGCCTAGCTTCCTTCACCTAGCAGCGTGTTTCAGTTTCTCCACATTGCATCATCGATGTTCTGTGTGTGAAACGCTCCTCACAGGCTTACCCTGACCGTCTAGTTCCCTGGAGGCACTATTTGGGAGACTATCATGCGGTTTGGATGAAAGAAGTGGGTCTCTGGTGCTTTGAGAGTTGAAAGAGCCCAGCTTCTAGCTGCAGCATTCCCCGCTTCCTGGTCCACCAAGCTGTGAAGATCCCAGACGTTAGCACTACCGTGAACTTTGCCATGCATGCCCCAGCATGATGGACTGCGTACCCTCTCAAACCACGACCTGAAATAAATCTCTCCTCCCTTAACTTGTTTCAGTTGTCAGTAAGGTAAAGGGACAGGTATGATGCATACTCCCCTAGCTCTGGCTGTATAATATCCCATTGGGTGAAATATATTTCTATGGAGGGGATGACCCCACAAAATCCTCCCAAGAGTTTGCTCCTATTTTCTAAGCCAAATCTTCATACTTCTCCAACCTCCTTTAGGTTCCAAGTCTCTAGCCTATGTGGGCTGCCTTTCCTCCCGCACTCTCCATACCTTCTTCATGGAAGGTTCCAGAAGAATGTCACGTAGAAGTGAGGATGAGGTAGTGCTTTCCTCCAGCAATTCCCTGGATGATCTGGCCCCTCTCCACTTGGTTCTAGCCCCAGGTTTTAGTGACCTCTCTCTTGCCTTGACCTGTTTCAGGCCTACGATGGTGATCAGTCGGTGGTGATACGTCGCAAGCACACCTGCAGTCCTTGTTAAGAGCCCACAACACATCCTC
The DNA here is from genome assembly GCA_023101885.1 of Typhlomys cinereus. Taxonomy (NCBI): domain Eukaryota; kingdom Metazoa; phylum Chordata; class Mammalia; order Rodentia; family Platacanthomyidae; genus Typhlomys; species Typhlomys cinereus. The sequence continues at coordinate 2,277,840 of JALPQD010000371.1, read as the reverse complement.
CATTCGTCCCAGTCAGGCGGCGCCTCTCTTTCTGCTGGAACCATGACTCCTGCAATAGCAGCCAATGGTAGAGTAGCCAACTCTTGGCTACCTCTGTTACTGAAGCACATCTTACAGTGTGCCCTGATTGTTTTGGGGCTGAAAAATGAGTGCTTCGTGCCTTCCTGTGTGTACCCACATCCCGGACCAGACGGGAACAGAAAACAGCTGCTGGAAGGCAGGTTAGGAAGAGCTTATTGAGGAAGCTGTGAATTCCAGTCTCAGCCCCCTACCTCCTGGGGAAATCCTCTCTTGTGGCTCCAAATTCATGATCTGTAGAGGGGGGATTGCTTGTGACCCACAGTCCGTGTGAGGATGGTTCTAGGGCGAGGTTATGCATTGGAAGATTTTGAGATGCCAGCTTCCTGGAATGTCTCACAATGTAGCTGCTGTCTCCCGCCCTGGCCTCACCTTTGAGTGCTTCCTGCAGGCTCTGGCCTGCCCGAAGGCAGTGCCTTTCCCCAGAGGGACTGGGGGATGTAGAGACAAAATTGTTCCCCGAAGGCCTTAGATCGTCCATTCCAAAGAAGATGCCACCTTGTGCTGTCACCAGCAAGACCAGCTGACATGGAAGGTATGTTCTGGGCTAATGGCATACTCTATGTAAGCCCAACAGCTCTGTAAGTTACAGTCCCTCAAACATCTGCGCAAATGACTTAAAATGCTTCCAGATGCATTTTTCAATTATGTTCACAAGGACAATTTAGTTCTGGAACGGCCCCAGAAGCTCATGTTTGAACCTTGTTCCCCAGCTGGCCGAGTGATTTAGGAAGGTGGGGGAACCTGGAGGAGGCGTGGTCAGGCTGGCACCAGGGTGTGGACCTCTCAAGGGCCCTGGCTCTGTGCCTCCTGGTCTGCAGTGTGTGTCCCCACCATCGTGCAAGGAGCAGCTGGGCTGGGGAATGCCACAGGGGATAAAGCCTTTGCCTCACATGTTAAAGGACCTGAGCTTAGGTCCCCAGATCCCATGTAAAATGAGGAGCAGATTGGGCGGTGGTCTGTAATTCTGGCCCTGGAAGGCAGAGCCTGGAAAACCACAGAACAAAGCAGTAAGATAGAGAGTAATCCAGGATGATGCCTATGCCATTCTTGGGCCTCACGCACTAAAGTACCCTCTTGTACAAACGCCACACATGCATGTATACCCACCCATATGCAGAAACACACACACACACACACACACACACACACACACACACACACACACTCCATACATATGTACGTATGCACTGCATACACACATATATGTGGAAAAAAGTGATCAACTCCACCACACCTCTCCTGCCAGGATGAACTGAAACCATAGGTCAAAATAAACCTCACCTCCCTTAAATTGTTTCTGCCAAGTGTTTTGTCACAGCGAGGCAAAAGTAACTCATGCGAGTAGTAATAGTATTTCTAGTTACATAGGTAGCAAGCATTTTTCTCATTGCAAAAGATCCAAAATTTAATATTACAAGACCGCCACTCGTCTCCATATTGTCTAATGATGGTACTATAATCATGACAGATGAATGTCCCCCCGGTCGCACTGGAAAGCAGCAGAGGCAGAATTCAAAGCCAGCAGCAGAGGTCCCACATGGGATACTGTGTTCCTGGTCACTGAAGTATGCTAAGTTTATCCGAATGACAATCTTCTGCCTCTGCTTATGCTCTCTGTCATCTAAAAGGCCTGAATGTCCCACTGTATCTGCTCAGACGGAAGCCCATGCAACCTCAGACTTAGAAATTAACTGGAGTGGGATGTGGAAACTCGCAAAGGACTCCAAGGATCAGAAACGAAGGGAGCTGTTCTATTTCGTGCTTTGTTGAGAATAATATGGTCTCCTGGCCTAAATGATGGATTTCTCATTGTTCAGAGAAACATCTTGCCCCAAGCTCTGCAAGGAGGTGACTGCCACTATTGCTGCCTCTGAAAACTTTGGATCTCCAAGGGGGCTCAATCTCCAGTTAGCACATTCAGAGGTGGAGACCCTTGGCCTCCCCAGACACCAGACAAGATCTCAGTCAGCAAACCCTGCCATGCTGCCTGGCATTTGGAGATGCTTTGCTACAGTTAAGAAAACTTTTGAGAACCTAGGACCAGCCAGGGATAGGAGCGTTTCCAGGGTGACAAGGATGAAGAGAATCCCATCCTTGCCCTTACAGAATGAACCGTCCGAAATGCAAGAAGAGCAGCGGACAGGAAATGCTTGTTTCAGCCTTGCAAAGAGTGCTTCAACTGGAGCAACCACATCGCCGGAAGCTGAGCATTCAAAGCTCAAGGAAGGACAGCTTTCCACAGACCACACACTTGTGTCTTTAAATCAGCCTGAAGAGAGACAATGTTTACATTTCCCCCCACTCTCTCAGTGGCCCTAACCCGATGACTTAGACTGATAGGAGAAGGATTACATCATCCACCACCCATCCACATTCCCATTCATCCAGTACACAGCATGATCCATATATAGCATCCTTATAGGAATTCCCAGGGCTGGTTACCTTGCCTGGGGATGTGAGGAGGCCAACGGAAAGGGCAGAGAAGGCAGAAGATCAGTCATTTTCATGCAACTCTTCCGCACAAGCCTTCTTACTATTCTGGCCATGCTGAGCGAAAATTATACTAGATTTGTGAGTATAGATTTCCTGGATCGTTTCTGGAGCCACGTTTCCAACAGGGATCAGGGTGATATCAATCATTCAGAGACAATGTGCTTGTGAGAGCAAGGTCAGAAGCCAAGCTCCCTCAGATTAGTGTGATTGGGCACTTAAAGAAGGGCTACCAAGACTCACCGAAGCCGTGACGATGGTTTTAAAAGGAAAAGATGTGTTCCAATGAAAGTGTTGAATTCCTACCTTCAAAAACCTCTGTGTGCATGAAAAACAAAAGCTAAACCATTGCTGGTGTCGTACAAGGAAGCTTTGAAACTGTGGCTTCCATGCGCCACATTGCAGTTCACGAGGGGCTGGGGGCTTGGAGACCTGCGTGGGGTTTCTGCTTCTGACTTTTCCCAGCTCATACTTCCTGCAGCGTGAGCCCTGGTTTCTGGTTCTGTTGCAAGGGCCTAATTCTGTCTACCTAATCCTGGCACCTATTAATTCAGTCATTATTTATTAATGATCTGAATATTGCCAAGTGCCGTGCTCAGCAGTGGGATTCAATGTCTTCCCCTGCGTGGCTTTGAGCTCCGACAAGAACTAGCACTTATCACACAGGTCACCACAGACACGTAAGATACGAGGGTTATTGCAAAGAAGACACGTGGCATTGTGTAAGAAAACAGAAAGGTGTCTCACCTTTATCTTCCCGTTGCAGTAATGAGTGCATGACCCAAAGAATTAAAGGGGAAGAGGGGCTGATTCTAGTTTCCAGTTTCAGGTTATAATCCACTATGGCAGGAGAGTTACCAGCAGGGGCAAGGGAACTGGTCACACCATATCCACAGCAAGGGGAGGGATGAGACCAGCACATGCCTTCTAGCTTGCCAGCCTGCCAGATCCATCCAGTTCTCTCCCCAACTATCCATCTCCCCAGGGAATGGTCCTACCCACAGTCAATTAGGTATCTCCTCTGGGTTTGCTCATACTTCTTCATAGGTATGTCTAAAGACCCAGGTCTCAACTACCAAGTGGATACCTGTAACTATATGCCACAAAGGGGAGCCACTGTAGACTGAGGGCCAGGATAGAGTTGAAATCCAGCAGGTGAATAAGGCTGAGTTTGGGAAAGGCTCATGGTAAACCAACAGGGGAGGAGACGTCTGCGTGTATAAAGACCAAGTGGAGATTTTGACAGTCACGGCAACTGAACAAAGATTCACGTAGTTGGAACATAAAGGCTCACATGGTAAGAGAAGAAAATGAAATTAGTAAATCCTCTTGGACAAAGGTGCGCAGCTCATTGGAAGGTTCTGTTTGTATTTAGTCCCCAAGCATTGGCAAACTAGGGGAGGATTTTAAGAATGGAGTAGCATGGCCATATTCTCCATGGTGATGTCTCCATAGTGATGCTTTCAGGGAGAAACCATGGCTGGGAACAAGGGACAGGAGAGCAGGTCAGAACAGTGAGGCCAACTAGAGGCATACTGATACCCAAAGAGGAAATGATGGTGGCTAGGCAGACTGTTGAGATACTCCTCGTGTGCTGTGGACAGGATGGAACTAGATCTGGCATCTGGGCAAAGCGCACCACCCAGTGAGGTTTGGAGGAGGGAGATCGCAGACCGAGATGGGAAATGTTGAACGCAAGTGCCTTTGAGACATGCCAGAGATGAATAAGCAGAAGGACTACACACGTGCGAGTCACTGAAGGCCGAGGAGACGAACCTGAAACCTTAAGCTGGGATGACATCATCACGGACATGAAGCTCCACCTGCAGCGCTGCAGCAGAGACTGAGCTCTTAATGAATCTCTTCTCGGGCTGCAGAGATGGCTCAGGGGTTAAGACTCTGCCTGGCAAGCAGAAGGTCGTGAGTTTGGATCCTGGTCCCTTATAAAAAATGCCAAGTGGAAATGGTAGCAGCAGCCCTAGTGGGTGGAGCCTGGGAAATCCCAGAGTGAAGCAAAAAACGAGGTAGAAGCAATCCAGGATGATTCCCGAAGTCACCCTTGGTCCTTTACAGGTCACACAGTGCTCTCTCTCTCTCACACACACACACAAATAAATACATAAATAAATAAATAAATAAAAACAAACAAAACAATAATAAATAAATAAATGCATACATAAATAAATAAATAACGTTTAATAATTCAATTTCTTCTCTCTCCTTCCTTCCCAGTCCCTTGAACAACAGGATGTGAAGGCGGAGCCTCAGGAGACTGACTGGGTCCTGGGGAGGAGGAGACAGCCGCATCACATGGCTGCTCTTCCTGGGAGCCTAGTCTGAATCCAAGCAATACCCACAATGCTTTGTGCTCTTGGCTTTGAACTGCAGCATCCCTCCTGCTCCGTGCTCATTTAACAGAGTGTCAATATTGAGGGCAGAGGAGCTGGAGGCTGAGGGGAACATGTGGAAGAGCTTCCTCCTGGGCTTGAGTTGGCTCTCAGGAGGAGGGTCAGGAAGAGACTGCAGAAGGCGTCAGTGCTGAACTTCAGGGAGCAGGAAGTCAGGTCAGAGGTGTGGTGATTCTGCTCAGGAAAGATCATTGTGTGACACTTCTGAAGTGCCTAGGGACTGGGAATGTAGCCCAGCTGGTAGAGTGCCTGCCAAGAATGCAAAGGGTCCTGAGCTGTATGCCCAGCACTACGTAAACCAAGCAGTGGTAGTGCATGCCTGCAATCTTAGCACTTGAAAGGTAGAGGCAGGAGGAGCATCCTCGGGTATGCAGCAAATTAGAAGCCAGACTGGGATACATGAGACTCTGTCTCCATAAGAAAAAAAGAAAGGAAAACAGGAAGGGAAGGAGGGAAGAAAAGGAGGGGAGGAAGGTGGAGGGAAGGAGGAAGGGAGAAAACAAGACTTCTGCAGGGAAAAGAGGGAGGGAAAGGAAAAGGAAGAAAGAAAAGGAGAGAGAAGGAAGGAAGAGGAAAAGAGGGAAGGAAGAAGAGAATAAAGAAAATGAGAAGGAGGGAGGGAGAGAGGGAAGAAAGGAGGAAGAGAGGGAGGTAGAGAGGGAGGAAGGGAGGGAAGGATAGAAAAAAGAAGGAAGAAGAAAAGAAGGAAGGGGGAGGGAAGGAAGAGAGGGAGGGAGGAGGGAGGGAGGGAGGGAGGGAGGAAGGAAGGAGAGGAGGAAGGAAGGAAGGAGGAGGAAGGGCGGGAGGGAGGAGGAGGAAGGAGGGAGGAAGGAAAGCGTAGAGGAAGGACAAGGGAAAGGAAAGGAACGGAAGGAAGGACGGAAGGAAGGAAGGAGGAAGACAAACAGGCTTCAGCAGTTCTGCAGGCACTGGGAGAAGCATCTGGCTTGAGCTCATGTCCAGAAGCCTGTGTGAAGCCCCCTTCTCAGCAGAGAGCGGGGCATCTTCCTTCACTGCCCCTGGCAAGCTCACTGGGTCTGGAAAATGTTCTGCTTTTCTGTGCATGTGACACGTCCGGTTTCTTCCTTCCATCAATCTGAGATTCCATTGACAGACTGGGGCATTCTCCTCGGTGCCCGCTGATATGTTTCGGGAATATATCCACGTAGCGGAGAGCAATAATAGATGGACCGTGGGAATTTACGAAGAAATAATCTCAGGCTCTGTTCACGTTGAAATCAAGGAGGCAATACCATAATAGCTAATGTCAGCGGAATGCTAGGATGAAATTATCTCCCTGTAACTCACCGCGGGTGACTTTTACACCTTTTCCCATGCAGCGTACTGATCCAACACCGCTTTTAAGTTAAAAGATCATTAAGACAACTGAAATGATATCCATTCTCTGACTGTGCTGCGAATGTTTGAAACCTTCCTCTCCGTTCCTAGCCGAATAAAAATAAAGGTATCCATCAGCGTGCTAAATGTCATGCTTCAAAGCTTCAGGGCACTCTTTCTTCTGACACCTGATTGACAGATTATGGTTTTTTGATATCCATCAAATTAATAGATTATGACTTTCTGAATCCAGAAGCCACGCGGTTATTGCCACGTTCCGGCTATAAAGAGATAACTTATTCTTTGTCATTCTTGTGTGTCTCAGAAGGCAGCCCCCGTCCCGCCAACACAGAACATGATTATAAATAATTCTGCCTCTCCTCCTTTGTAGGATGCTTCCACTTTGAACAATTTCTCTGTTACTCTTGCACATCTGGTCCACAGCTTCTGGGAAGAGACCTAGGGATAGGAGAATCAAGCTTTCTTGTGTCTGCTGCAGCTAATCCAGGCGGACGATGTGATACTGCTGAGCCAGAAGAGAGGCAGCTCTCCCTCGCTGGACACTCACCCACACTTTCTGTGGCCCCTCCCTTGCGGTGCACATTTCGAGTATCACAAATTGAAAATGAAAAGCAAGTGAACTGGGGACACTATGAGCTGAGGGCGCAGGCTCTTCTCTGCTTGAGGAAGAAGGGCTTTAAAAAGCCAATCTAGACAGAAGTGGCACGGAAGCCACCAACCCTGCCAGGAAAGGAGGGGAGGGCTGGCAGAGTCCAGGTGGGCTCCCAGCCACCAGCAGGGGCCTGAGCAAACAGGGTGGGGGTTCCTACCCCACTCTCCTCCACTGAAGGTGTTGGCAAACCAGCCCAGAGGTTGAGTGGCTTCCTGTCATGACGGCCAGAAACCCAGTAAGAAAAATCTGCACTGTTAGCTCTGCTTCTCAGACCTTGGCGTACATCTCTCCAAGGTGGGAGAAGAAGGAAAACTTCTCTTCTATGGATTTCATTAGCACACTAAATCAACCCACGTCCTCGAGATGCATGAGCGAGCACATTAGCAGACAGGGATAGAATTCTCAAAGTCTCACAACTTGCAGGAATTTGAGTTGCTGCCTATACCTCCTATCACTAAGACTCCCACACTGCCGAGCCCCTGGGCACACGTGAGGACGCCATGCCAGGCTGGGGGCTTGGCTCAGTGGCCGAACACTTGTCTAGCATGTGTGAGGCTTTGGGTTCCATCCGCAGAACCACAAGGCAGAGGAGGAGGCGGCGCCATGCTGACATCTGTCCCCTTCTGTCCCCCAGCTCCCCTGTGGACACTCCAAAGTGAGCATTCTTCTTTCTGCCTGCAACACGTGCCATGTGGTGTGGGAATGGAGCTCACCTCAGACAAGATCAGGTGTTTTCATAGTGCCTTACAAGAGCTCTGCTGTGACCTTCCAGCCCTCTGGAATCATCTATCCCACACCTCCTTGCTGAGCTTGAGCTTCATCCTGGGCAGTACCAGCCCTATGCAGTGTCTCTATTGGAGTCAGAGCTGAGAGATGTTGGTGACTCGGAAAATTTCCCTCCCGAGGCTCTCTCTTTAGTGATTCTTGCACTTCCTATTGGTGAGTTTCTTTATATTGTTGTTGTTATTTATTTATTTATTTTTACTTACAGTTTCAATGGGGGCTAAAGTCCATTATGGTGGGAATCACATACCAGAAGGCCTGGCTGCAGGTGGAAGCAAGAGGTTGGTTTAAGCCACTGCAGCCAGGGGAAAGCAGGGCTAGGCTACCAAGCCTCAAGACCTGCTCCCGGTGATATGATGCGTCCAGCAAGACTGTTCCTCTTAAAGGGGCCACACCTTCTGACATTAACACCAGCTGAGGATTCAGACACATGAACCGACTTCTGATATGGACCATATTCATTTTCCCCATTCATCCACCAATAAATCTCCCTTCTCCCATTGACTCTGGTCAGTTCCTGTTGCCTCCATTTCTTGTCAGCCACAAGTCATGTAAGTCCGTCGCTGAAGCATCTCTCCTGTCTATGCCTTCCCACCGGATGCCACTACTATTGTTTCCATAAGCCTTTGTTGCTTTGAATACTTCCTTGATCTCTAATTTTGGTGAATACTGACCCATTTACCAAGATTCCATTACCGGACCATGCTCTGAAAAGGCGTTCTCTCTTTGCCAAGAGTTTGGCCTACCTCAGTGTGCTTGGTAGCTCTGAACTTTGATTTTTATACTGTTGTTTGTGTGCAACATATTTTTTTCTTTTCTTTTTTTTAAATTTTTTAAAAATTTTATTATTATTATTATTTATTCAACTGTGCGCATGTGCATGTGTATGTGTGCACGCGTGTGTATGTGTCTGTGTGTGTGTCTGTGTATGTGTAGAACCACGGACGAACTCGTGAACCACCATGGACCCCTCCACCTCCTTCTGCCCTGGGATTCACAGGCTCCGCCCACCAGGACCAGAAGCGCAGGCCGCCCCCGCTTCCCTTCCGCCTGGCGTCTATACGTGGGATCTGGGATCCGAACTCAGGACCTTCCGCCTGCAAGGTGGAGGCTTAACCCCTGAGCCACCTCTCCAGCCCTGATTTTTTTTTCTTTTCTAAAAGGTAATGGATGAATAGAATTAGCATCATTTCCATTTCTTCCTATGTGACATTCTTCATATTGTGACAAAAGAAGGAAATGTACATGAACTTTCACAGAAATCAGTAGGTGAGTTTCTTGAGAGCATTGTGAAGTTTTTTTTCCCCAACCTACTGGAGTGAGAAGCTTGGTGAGTGTCTGCTAAATGGATGGATGGATGGATGGATGGATGGATGGATGGATGGATGGATGGAAGGATGGATGGATGGATGGAAGGATGGATGGATGGATGGATGGATGGATGGATGGATGGATGGATGGATGGATGGATGACAGGAGAAACAAGTGGCTGAGCAAAATTAATAGATAGAGAAATCAATCCTCCATCTATATCTGCTTCAGTTTCTTTGGGGGACCCTGGAGCAGCAAGGGCACTAAAAGTAAAAACATTCCTTGCTAAAGAGAAACACGAGAGATCCCTGAATACCACTGAGGTCTGGGAAATAGTAAGAATATTAATTTATCCTATGGGTTGCAAATGGCACGGGACATTCTGATCCAGTAACTAGGGACCCAGTGGTGAGGAAGGATCTAAAGCTGACCTCGGAGGGGCAGTCCCAGCACACCAATGCTCTGAATGAAGATGAATGGAGTCTATAGGGGTTTAGAAGTCGAGTCAGTCCAGACCAGGGGATGTGTGAGTTATTACCCAGCACTGCTAGTGATTATGTATGAGAAGCTAACAATTCACTGTGTCTGCTCAATGGGCTACATGCATGCTTTCCAGAGACCCTCCCAAGATCCATGAGGTAATTGTTATTAGTCCTAGTCCTAGAGATCAAGTAAATTCAAACTCACAGAGTGGAAAACTCGGAATTAGAATTTGAACACAGACCTGCCTAGGTTCGGTGGCTGAGCTGTTTGCCTCACCCTGCGACAAAAGAAGTGCAGACTAGATGCCAGGCAGGATCCCCAGGGGGCACCTTCTGCAGCAGGGGTGGGGGTAGAGCAAGGGAGCAGTGCAGAGTCTCAGAGGTCAGAAGTCAGTCAGCATGGAGGCTCAGAGTCACCAGTGCCAGAGAAAGGGACAGTCCCTGGGGACACCCTGCTTCCCCTGGGCCTTCTTGTCAAATATCAGGAACAGAAAAGAAGCCCTAAAATGGCAAATGACCAAAATCCTTAGGAACACGAACCTGGATCTGAGAGGGTGAATTGTGGGAAGGTCTAGATTTCAGCTGGGGCCACAGAGCTCGGCGTGTGTATCGCAGTGTGGTTAAAGGTGACTGTGTGTCGTGTGACTCCCTGTTAATTTTGCTCTAAAGGTTTGCCGGCCTTGAATGGAACACAGAAATGTAATTCTCTTCCTAAGGATTCGGTTTGCAAGGATTTGATTAAAGCCTGGAAGGGATGCTTGTGGGTGTGGTCTCCCTCGCAGCCTTGAGCAGCAGGAAGAGAACTGGGCTTGGTGATGGGCTCATGGGAGCAGGGGATTGTGCTGCCGCCTGGGGACGGGGTCTTACCTCTGAAACAGGACCACAAAATCCAGTCAGATCCAGTCTGTCTAGTTCATTTCTTTTGTGACTTATTTACCAGCAAGTGACGGCCAGGTTGAAACATTAGCCTTGACCTTGGACAGACCCGTCTTGTATTGACAACATGGCCAACCTCTAGTTCCCTATGCCTTTGCTTGTTTGCCATCCAAAGATGCAACTCAAGGATGTCATGTATGAGATGATGTCATACTTGAGATGATGTCATGTGTGAGATGATGTCATGTATGAGAGAATTGTATTGTGAAGCACTGTCCTCTGAGCCCAACAGCCATCATCTTCATCAGAGCAGCTGTGAGGAGTTGCAAGAGACTCTCAAGCTCCAGCCTACTAACTATTCCCATGCCTCCATAGAAGAGAAGGGATGGGGACTTTGTGCAGGGCAGGAGAAGACATAGTAAGAGACCTCAGTGGCTAAGGTACCTGCTCACAAACATGGACACCTGAGTTTGATGCCTGGGAGTCCACATGGTAGAAAGAGAGACCTGACTGCTGTCCTGTGACTCCACCCACGTGTCATGACGCCTGTGGCCCTGTCCTCTCTGCTGAAGCTGCTCTTACTGCGATGAGGCAGTACTCACGCAGAACCAATTCAAGGGAGAAGGAGTCTAACTTGGCTTATGGTTTCGGAGGAGATGCAGCCCATTCATGGTGGAAATCCCATAGCAGAAGGTATGGCTGGCGGCAGAACCAGGAGGCTGAAGCAGGTCACCACAGCCATCAGAAAGCATATCAAGCAAGAAAAAACTGAAGAAAATGAGGCGGAGCTACCAAAACTCAAGGCCTGCCCCCTGTAACGTGTGTTCCTCCAGCAAAGATCCACCTCTCAGAGGTACTACAGCTTTCCCAAACATTAACACCAGCCTAGAAGCGCAACACATGAGCCTGGGAGACGGCAACTCATGACTCTCCCTCCTCCCCACCCCTCTCTACCTCTCTGTCCCTACCTCCCCCTCGGTCCCTCCTCTCTACCTCCCTCTCCCTCCCTCCCCCTCGGTTCCCCCTCTCTACCTCCCTCTCTGTCCTTCTCCCTCTCCCTCCTTCTCTTTCCCTTCCTCTCCTTCTCTCTCTCTCTCTTTCCCTCTCTCTCCCTCCCTCTCCCTCCTTTTCCCTCCCTCCCTCTTTCTTTCCCTCTCTCCCTCTTTCTGTCCCTCTCTCGAATAAAAAAAGAGAAAAAAATAAAAATGAGAGAAAAAGAGAGAGAGAGAGAGAGATTCCAGACACCCCTGCCTGCACCCGGTCCCAGCTGCATGAAATTATGTTCAAGCTACACATGGTCTTTTGGTCTCAGGAGGTGCTGGGGGTCAGAGTCTGGAAAGTTAACTGAAGAAGCAATTCCATGGGCAGCTATGGGAGAGTCACCACTGGTAATAGAGTGTGACTCTTTGGCAATGCCGCTGCTTTGGGGTTACCCAACAGTAAGGAAACCCTATAATCTCAGTGGTTCGCCAGGCTGAATTGGAGATGGAATCGTGCTTGATCTGTTGTTGGTCCCATACCGGGACTGTGATGGGGAGGAATTTGCTAATATCCATCTCTCAGCTTGGTAATGTCTGGCACGGGTACATGGTAAATCAGCACGTGCCTGTCAGAGTTGGTGGGCTGTGCTCTGTCTTGCCCACCTCAGGGGAGGCCAAGAAGCAAACCCTCTTGCAAGACGCTGCGCCTCCAGGAGGAGAATCAGCCGCAGCCATGGGGAAGGCGCTTTGTTTACGTCGCAGGTACTAAATAGCTCCTGCTCCACAATAGAACCAGACGTTCGGAAATGATGGTACTCAGCTCCAACTTCTGAACCGCGGGCTAGTGAAGGATGGGAGCTGGCAGATCCGCAAAGTGTAGCTGAGGCCCCCTGACTACTCCAGCGAGGTTCCCCAGGTGCCATGCACCTACTCAGCGCTGGGAGCGCCTGGTCCACACCAAAGGGCTGGCGAGGCCGTCACCCTGATGCCAGCCCACCTGTCCTGTGGGATGCTCTCCTGAGCCGCCGCTGTGCCTGGGCACAGGAACCCCAGCAGTACGTGGCCACCCGCCTACAGACCAGTGTCTCCTCTGGGGGCGAATGTCGATTGCTTTCTGTCACTGAGGCATCTGACTTTGTTCCGCCTGCTTTGATTCTCACTTCCTAGCCACGGGTGCTGAGGCAGAGTCCAGAGGGGCAGGTGAGAGAAGAAAGAGTGCTCTGGCTCCTCCCTCCGTTGCTCCTCCCTCCCTCTCTCCTCCCTTTTCCCTGCCTCCATTCCTTTCTTCTTTTCACTTTCCTTTCTTCCTCCCTCCCTCTTTTCTTCTATTTCTTCCTTTCCTTTTTTCTTTCTTCCTTCTTTTCACTCTCTTCCTTTCTCCGTCCCTCTCCCCCTTCCTCCCTTTCTACTTCCTTCCTTCCTTCCTTCCTTCCTTCCTTCCTTCCTTCCTTCCTTCCTTCCTTCCTTCCTTCCTTCCTTTTTTCCTTCCCTCCCTCTCTCCCTCCTTTCCTTCCCTTCCCTTCCAGCCATGCCCTCTCTCTCTTTCGATAAGGTCTCACACTGTAGCCTGGCCTGGAACTCCATGTAGTGCAGGCTGACTTGAGCGCTCTACAATCCTCCTGCCCCAGCCTCCTGAGTGCTGAGATCCACAGGTGTGAGCCCCGCAGCCTCCTAGCCACTGTGGCCATCCATCATTCTGGACCCTGACTCTCCTGCAGACCTCGGTCACATGACTCTCCCTCCAGATAATCTCCCAGTGTCTGTCCAGGGGGACATTTACAGTACAGCACAAGGTGAACAACTCTGCTAGTGACAATCCCCTTCTTTGACTTGTTAACTTTCTCCAAACAGTGCTCAGGCACCGGGAGAGAGGGACACTCTGATTCCAAGTCCCAGGATCTTGGGGGCTCTAGAACCCCAGGAAGAACCTCCAACCTTGAGGCAAGCAGTGATTATCCAAAGAGGTCCACTTCCCATCTCCAGGCAGGTCAGGAATGAAGAACACCTAACGTAGCCTGGCTTCTTTCTATCTTCCCTAAGGCAAATGTGGGACTTACACAAGGAATCTCCCCCTGCTTAGCAAATAGACCAAATCTCTGTCAATAGGGTAGGAAGAGATATTTAACACACACGCTGCCTTCTAGAGAGCCATTGGCCTGCCCACTAAGTAGAGGTCGGGGTATTTGCTTTTGCAGGTCTACCAGAGAGAGTGATTATCGGGGAGCAAATGGTTCAGCCCAATTATATATGCTTAATTGATCTACATTCTAGAGGGCATATTCGTATGGAAAAAAGGTTGCCAACTAATCACAGGAAAAGAAATGGAGTCTTAATTGAGCGACTTTACATTGGGCAGTATTACGATTAGTTACAACGTCTAATAAGTTATCTATAATGCTTTTAATGAGAAACATTTAAGTCCTTTTGGAATTTTTCCAGTCAAATTAATTCTTAGGACTGGAGACAGTATTGCAAGGAATGTTATCAGAATTACAATTAAGTCACTACTAGAATGTGTCACCTAAAATAAAAGGCTCGATGGTAAGGTCTCAAACACCCAACGTTTCCTCTGGAGACTTTATCAGTGCGGCATGAGATGAGATACATCACATCATGATGTTCCTTGTCCATGAGCTGATAGGTGCTTGAGAGATGCTGAAAGCAGCCACATTCCTGACAGCCAAAGTGACTGTCATCCTTACCTCTGCTGTCCCCACGCCCAGTGTCCCACAGAGGTGCCTGCCCCATTGCCCTGGGTCCCCCCCCCCCGCCGGACTACATACTCACCACTGAGTGTCCAGAAAGACATGGAAGCTAATCTGTAGCTTCTCTGGATTGGGGTTGTCTTTTCTCACAGGTCTAGCTGAGGGGGACCTGCACATGTAGACAATGCAATGAGTGGGACTGCCTGGCCAAGTGCACCATGGGCAATTCCCAAGGATAATAACAGGCCTTTCAGCATCTCCATTTCCACAGGAGGACACTCCTAGCCATAAAAGTCCTGGCGCTTGTTGAAGGTCCAGAGTTACCGGCATGATTTCCAAGCAATGAACAAAATCATTCTGCGACTCTCTCTCTCTCTGCTCTCTCTAATGCAGGGCTGCTCCGTGACACAGCTCAGAGCATTTGGAGAGGCTCAAATAGGGCTGTGATCTCAGGGGAGCCACTGAGTCACTAGAGAAGCTTGATGGCCTCACCCACCCTGAGAAATTGAGGTCCTTCAGAGGCCTGGGAAACTCCATTTTTTATATCCATCCAAACATGGCCCTGAAAGGCAAAAACATCACCCCAGTGTTTTCCCCTGAGTCCCACTTTGGGGCAAGAGCTGCCCCACCCTTGGCAGGACAGCCTCCAAATACTTCACTGTCTACTTCTCTTGCTCCTGCTAGAACAAAGTCCAGACAAATGAGTGACAGCCTTGGCCATGTGTCTGAGTCTTCCTTTAATCACCAGCCCTATACTGACACACCTCGGGATACGGCAGCTCTTGTCACCTCTACTTTCCCAGCCTGGACAGCATCACTCAGCTTGTGACCAGAACTAGGGGCACAGAGAGCAACCAAAGTCTTAGGGCCCTGGAATTATTGGAACTATCGAAGCAGCAGACTCAAGCCTATGCCTCTCACGGCACCTCCTGCATTAGCTCGAGGTGTGGTTCAGCCCCTTCTCCCTTCCAGGGGCAAAAACCATCCTGCTCCGGCTACTTGGTATTCATGGTTTCGGGTGCACAGATGAGCTCCAAAGACTCACAGCACAGCCTGGGAAATGGCAATAGATGGAGCAGCGTTCGAGCAGCGACAAGCACCTGTGTTAATATTAGGTCAGCCTGACAAATACAGGTGTTTCTGTAAAACTACATTAGACTTCAGCTTATCTCATTTCGAGACAGCTTTGAGAGTGGAGCATCCAAAGATGGAAAAGGTTCCCTCATAGCACAGTCATGAATCGTGCGGGTAGCAAAACAGGACAGAAAAACTCCAGGCACGGTACATAGGAGGGGGCTGCAGAGGCTTAAGGTACTGGGGACTGCCCTAGTCATGATTTTAGGTTTGTGGTACTCAAGGGGGACACCGTTTCAAAGCCTCCCGTCCTCGCGTCTTGTCTCTGTTTTACATGGGTTCTGCCCAATCACAGACTAGGCATCGCGGGGGACTCCAGCTCCTAACTAAGTCAAGAGGCTCTCACCTCTTACCCTGCTGTCTTTTCCTCAACTCCACAGAGAAGACCGGTCCATGCACGAGCTATCCAAAGAGGCAAATGAAAGGAAGGCCCCCAGGGGCAAATGTTTGACCAGTGGAAGATAGAAATGTGTGGGTAGGCTCCTCTTCCTCCTCTCTCCACAACCTGGGGGAGACGCGCTTCCCAGGGACAAGTTCTGCCCCGCGCTGAGTGCTGTTCTTGGAGGCGGCCAGTGCACTTGCTGACCGGGCTTCTCTGCTTCACTGGCCCTGCTCCCAGAACAGTCCACAGGTTCCACAGGAATATACAAGCCCTCTGTGGCCTGTCCACAAAGAAAGGCTGATCTAGATTGCAGCGCTTGCCTTGCCCTTGTGTCCTGGCTGCAGGTGGCGAGGCCAAGTACATAAGGCAGTGAAGACTATGTGGTAAGGTTGACACATAAAAGTGCCCCCCCAGATGCGGCTTTGTCAGTTCGATGCTCAGGTACTGCATAGATGCAGGCTTTGCGTGGCCCACTTAGTGCCAGAAATGAGAAGCGATCGTTCCTCTCTGTGACTGGTAGCAGAACTCAGGAAAATGGAAAGCATGCCCTGGCTTCCCAAGCACATTCCCCAGTAGCCATGTTTCTTGGCAAAATGGCAGACGGACACCATGGCCCACCGTCCACGGGCACCAGCAGCATTTCTACCTCTCTCCTGCCTCAGCCACTGGGGTTGCTACAAGACTCTCGTTCTTGGCGACTGTGCTAAGGGAAGTCACTGTGTACACTGAATTAAGTATTTAGCCATTGGTCCTGGGAACTCCAGGTTAGGTTCCTGTTAGGTCACCAGTCGATGCATAACCCTGTTTCACGTTCCTGCTTAAAACACCTTATTTGCTATGTAACTGTTGAGTGGACACTGAGCCGACAGCATGGATTCATGCCTAAACACACCCATCCCACACAGACACCTTCTCCTCAGTACCTCACAGTCTTTTCACGCTTGGAGAAGATAGAACTGATGATCATTTGCCATGGCAAGATGGGCAAGAGAAGCCCCCAAAGGTTGGCAATGTGGCTCTGAATGGCCGTTGGAAGGGTCTTGCACACAGAACACAAGCCGGAACAAGAAGACAGAGGGTTTCCTTGCTCCTCTGCAGCTGTGACACGTGCAGGAGGTGGCTCAGATGTCCCACTACTTTATATGAGTCTGCAGAAGACCACAAGAAGGCTAGCAGTGCTGATTTGGAGTTCACAGATAATGTGGAGTGAGGGGACTAATTCATATGCAAATGCATAAGAAGGGACAGTCACATACATAACACACACATATGCACACATTTACACCCATGCACACACATACACATTAACCCAAATGCACACATATATGCACACTTACATATATATATTCACCCAGATGCACATATGCACATACATACATACATACATACATACATATACACACATATCCACGTGGGTATAAACACATTCATCATATGACACATACACATACATACAAATACATTCATCCATAGCATACATACACACATTTGTCCATTTGCACATAAACAAATATATACATATACACATTCACCCATATGCCCACATATGCATAGCAATACACATACACAAACATACATGCATGTATGTATGTTGGTACATTTATATATGTGCACATAAGTTTACATATAAATGCTTTTAGCATAGTATCCATACCACACCCACTAAAGAAATACGTAAGTCATGCCATGTTCTCACTGTTTCACATCAAAATCTGTCACTAGTCAAAGAAAATCCAGTTTTCTATGTGGAACAAGTACGGGTGAAATTTTAAGTACTGTCAATAGGCAGAGATTAATGAGATTGTCTCGCGAAGGCTGTTTCAAGGAAATGCATGAAAAACCTTGAGTTCGTCCTCTTTGGCAACAGCCACATGAACTTCCAGTCTGCTCCCTCACACAGTCCTGTTTCCAACGTGTGACCAATGACCCCTCCTGACTGCACAGTGCACTGAATCCCCAGCTCCATGCTGGGTTCACTGGTCAGCAGCTTCCCAGGGAAAGTAGGGGCTGAACCCCCTCTCTGTGTTCTGACCTCGAGCTCAGTTTCCTCAGCTTTCACACTCTCTCGGGCACCAGGCATGGCTAGCGTGGGCCACCATTAGGGGACCGTTAGCACTTCCTATGCAAAACCCCACACAAGAGCCGCACACACACAAGCCCTTCTCCACGTGGTACAGGTTAATAATGACATAACCTCTCTAGACTGAGACTGAATGCCAAGCCCAAGCAAACCTTCACAATGCTTCACAGCCGTGAGAGCAGAAGTGGACTCAGAAGAGTCCTCAGAGGCCAGGGGAGTACTACTCCAGAGTAGGATGCCGGAGGGTCTGTGGTGGGGATAGAGAAGAGAAGGTCAGGATGGATTTCAGAAGGGGAGGAAGGGAGAAAGCATTTCCTCTGAGACCGTGCCTCATCTTACAGCTGGAAGACAGGTGAACTCCTTAGGGTGGAACAGATCTCTCTCTCTTTCACACACACACACACACACACACACACACACACACACACACACACGCACACACACGCACACATACACACATCATATCACAGTACCAAGAGAGACATCTTCATCCTCTTTTTAAAATCAAGGCTGAGCTCCCAAGACCAACAAACATCTGTAATTTTTATTTTTTAGCCTCCCAGGTGCTACTGGCCATTGAAACCTAGACCGAGATTGACTCAGAAATCAGCAGAGTGGTCCTCAAAGTGCTCACATCTCTGCCCCCGCCCCCCAGAAAAGCACATTCCAGACAAGGAGAGCCTGCCTGGGGCGTGTCCTGCCAGCAGCAGGAATGAGTGCCTGGTGAACCAACGCCTTTCTCTCCCATCCTACCCTTTCCCAGCAAGCCAGCTGGTCGACCTTCTGCAGACAGCCTCATTACAGGTTCTTAGTCAGCTAAAGAGGCAGAGCCAGAAGGCCTTCTGTTGGTGTTTTTCAACCATTCCCATCATCAAGTAAGTCTCTTCTCTAATTGCAAAAGAACACATGTACGTTGAAGTCTATTCAGACAATGGATATATGAAATCACATACTGGTGTGATTCCTTCTGCTCTTTTTTCTACACACATAGGCAGTATAGGTGTATATATGTGTTGCATTTGCTTTTAAATAATAATTAATATCATGAAGCTTTATAATTCGCTGCCATGGCAGTACATAAGGGAGACCTTTCCCTGTCACACCATGTGCTGACCTCTTTTTTTTCTTTTTCTTTTTGCATGCCTGTGTGAGTGTGTATACATGTAGCAGGTGCATGAAAAGAGGCACTTGGAACGCGTGTGCCTGCAGAGGCCCAAGGGTGCCATCGGGACTCGCCTGGATTGCTGCACTCCCTTAATGCTTTGCTGCCTCCCACGGCTGGAACTACAGGCCACTACCATATCCACCGGGAATTTTTACATGGGATCTGGGGATTGAAGCCCAAGGCCCTTTGCTTTGAGGCAAAGGCTTTGACCCCTGAGCATCTCCCCATTCCTGTCCACTTTGCTTGAGAGTAAGCATAGCAGGCCATGCTGTGGATGCACCAGAGCCGTCAGTGTATCTATGTGAGGATGAGGATGCCTCACGTGGGCACATCAGCCACTCCCCACATGTGACTCTTGAGCATTCCCAAGCCTCATGTGACCGAGCTACTAAATTCATAACTTTCTCTCATGTGCTTAAAAGAAAGTTAAACATGGGCACAGAGTACACAGTGACTACTCTGCCAGACTTAATGAGCCCTCTAATGGAAGGGCATGTATTTGTTGGTCCTAAATTATCTCCATTAGGTATTCTGATCACACACACATGATTGTGAATATCTAGGTGCTGATTCATTAATCCCTGACTGAGGTTCCCCCAATACCATGTTTCCCTGCTAGTGACAAGCCAGCTCCCTACCATCTGCATTCATTTCTCTTAGGATAAAAGACAGATGAGTTTGGGTGCTTGGAAACAAGCCTGAAGGCGATGAGTTCCCCCATGCATTTAGCACCCGCTCTGGAGGGTGGCACAGTTGCCCTGCGGCACCCCAGCAGTTGTGAATCTTCTAGAAGGTGCTAATGCTGATAACTAGGCTTTCGCTGTGATAGACCTACACTAATCCCCCACTTGCAGACTGCCTGGCTTGAGAGTGAGCAGGCAGCAACCCTTTTACCCAGTGCTTACATTAATGTGTCATTAACAGAGCCTGCATTACCACAGGACGAGAATATTTTAGTTCCTTTCTTAATGCCTCCCAATTACCCACTCCTACCTGTCTCTGCCTGTCCCCAGAAAAAGCACAAATAGAGGTTTGGTTGTGTTTTATGTAATTAGGCTGTGATCAGAACTACTCTTTGGAGATGGATGGTGAGTGTGTGTTGTCTCTCTACAGCCTTGTGAAGGAGAGCTGCACACTATTCCCACAGGACTAACGGGCACCCTGAACCCATGCTGGACCAGGATGTGAAGCGGCAATGGATGTGGACAGCTGTGTCCTCCCACACTGGCCCCTGGGTGACCAACACACTTTCAACAGTCCTTTCAAAAGTCAGTGCCAACGGCCTGGCAGCAAAGAGGATGGTGGTGTTGGATTTGACTTTATGACTTCTTCAATAAACCCAATAGATTTTTTTAATCTTAATGAATATTAAATCCTTACATCCTTCCAAAGGCTTCCCTTAGCTCATCTTTGTTAACACCCACATATATTTTACTTTTATTGCCGGAACAAAATTGTAGCTGTATTCATAGACCTCTAAATAAAAGAAAGTAGAAGGCAGGGAGTAAAAAGTTACCTGCAATGTTGAAAGCCCCACAAATCCTTTCTGTCTAGTTCATAAGACTATGTCATGCATGCAGGAAGCGGCCCTGGGGTCTTTAGGTGCAGGCAGGCAACGAATAGGAAGAACTATGACTTGGCCCTCTGCCAGAGGTCTTCTGGTCTCTCACACCTTACCCCTGCTCTCTGAGCTCCTCTGGTTGGTCAAGATTTAATACATTTGAATCCCCTGGGTGGAACCTTCTTGCATTGACAGACATTAGCCAACTGAGCCTTCCTTTTAGGTTTCTACACTCCTGGCAGATGCAGGAATTCCTGTACTGGAATTCAGCCAATGGCTGGCCGACAGGAAGGGTAAATCTACATTTGGCTGTCAGACATTGTGGTTTTCGCTCTTGCATGGTCCCGCTTACGTTCCAAAACATCAACAGGCTTTGGATGTTCAAGCTCCAGGATTCTCACGTGGGGGCTTCGCTCACATGCATCAGATCTGTGTTCCCCTTGAGTTCCCAACCCTCCCTGTGCATAACTCCCTGCAATCCCCTGTGCCTGTGATTTATGGCTCACCTTTTCCTCTCTCTTCCCTTTTTCTGACCTAGAGCCTCAGCCAAGCTAATTGCAATCTACAGAATAACTACAACTTTATTTTGCTTTTCATGTAGCTTCATTTTTCAATTCTGCCGTATACCCTCAGTTATCGTGTATTGATTTATAGTTATATTGATTTCTACTGAACAGGGGTGACATAACTTCTAATCATCCTCCTAAGATGTAGTTTTCAATGGGAAGTGTTTTTTGTCTAACACACTTTCTGAAAACATTGGGGGAGGGGTGTTCGGCAAGGTGGTTTGTGGGAGAATTGTTGGTATCCAGGGGAAAGAAGCCTTCCATGCACAAGGATTCACTGAACCCCCCAAATAGCAATTGTGGAATAGTGGAGGGACCCTGTTTCCACAGTTAACACTCAGAAGTCACAGGACTGTTTGTGATTCTCTAGCCTGTCTTGTCCACCATTATATCCCCAGTACCTTGCAGAAGCCCTGGTCTGTGGTACCTGCTTGTACACGTGACATTTTATTTCTTTGGGATCATTTTAAGGACATTTATGAGACTTTTAGATGTCTACAAGAGCGAGCATGTATACCTTCCCATCATTTATGCTTTTATGTTATGTCCATGCCATGTTTTAGTTTGGGAGAAGACAATATGCCACCAGTTTCAAGGACTTGTGGACTGGTTCAGTGTCTCATGGACCCATAGCCTCTCCTCCTCTATTTCCTTCCCAAGGACAAGGCCATGTGTCCACTGTCTTGACTCACAGTTAATGGTGCCTGTTTATAAATTGTGCGTGTACATAGGAAGTACATCCACAAGACTGGTGTGAGGCTTCTGATGCCAGGCTACAGAAAGAGGGAGAGTGGGAGCTAGGGTCAGACAGAGACATTGATGCTGAAATCAGGTGACCGTGTGAAGAGCTGTCTCAATTCTTGTGTCATGGATTGAATGTGAGTCGCTCTTCCCCCAGGCTCATGAGTTTGAATCCTTAGCTGGTGGTAATGTTTGGGAAGGTTCTGCCACCTTGAAAGTGGAGCCTTGCCAGAGGAAGGCTTATCACAGGGCTGGCCGTGAGGTTTGGCAGCCCAGACCTGTTTTCTGTTTGCTCTTAGTTTTTCTGCCTTCTGACGGCTATGGAGACCTGAACCACACTCCTGTTTTTGCCTCCACTCCAGCCTTGCCTTCCGCTATGTGATTCCCACCATAATGGATTATATCTTCTCCAGAGGCATTAGCCACATACATCTCCCTTTCTTCCTTAAGTTGTATATGACAATTGTCTCATAGCAACAGAAAAGAGTAATTACAACACGTTGCTGCTCCCAAGAGCCTCCTTTTTGTGAAATGGAGATCAAAAATGCCTCCCCACCTCCTCCTTCAAGCCCTGCCTGGCCACAGCTGCTGCAGACCACGAGTCTCTGAGAATATTCTGGGAAGTAAAAATAGCCCAAGAAACTCTCCCCTCTCGGGCACCTCTTTAGGGTGTGATTATCTGAATATCAAGTAGAATTGTAGAATCCTCACACACTGCAAAAAGGATAAAGTGCAGACTTCCTTCCATAATTCTTCCTCTGACTCTTTAGGAATACGAAGGGAGATAAGAACACAAGGAGGCCTTCCCCTACAGAAAGAGGGAAGCCATGGCACCCACCATGTTCTGGGCAGGACACCAAGTCCTTCAGTTATTTAATCCTGATGACCACTCTTTAGAATCAGTATTATTTTATATAATATTAAAGATGCGACACGAAATGCCAAGACATTATGTTAGTTGCCCAACTTCATGTGCTTAGTAAACAACGGAGATTCAGAACAAGCTGCGTAACTCTCATCTGAACCACTAAACTATGTTATCGCTTAAGACAGATACAAAGAGAATTATACCAGAGTGCAGTTAGCATGGGATTTATCCCAAGGATGGTAGGCTTGTTTGACAATCAAAATCAGTTCATGCAATCTACCACATAAACAGGTTAAAGACCAAACTAATATGGTCATATCAAATAGATACAGGAAAAAATACCTGAAAATATCCAACGACCATTCATAAAAAATATTCTCAGCAGAGAAAAGAAGGAGCCTTTCTCACCTTAATAAAGAGCAACTATTTAAAAAAGCTATGTCTAACATTATTGCTAACAGTGACAAGTGGGCTTTCCCACTGAGATCTGGGACAAAAAGTTCCCTCGACCTTCCTTTTCTTCTTTTTTTAGAAAAATGTCTTTTCCCTCACTTCATTTTTAAAATTTATCTTTATTATTTGATATCTTTATACACAAATGCAATGAATTTATGTCATTCTAATTCCTTCCTACCCAGTCCTCTGTCCCTTCCTGTCGCCCTGTTTTCATGCCTTTCCTTTCCATCCCGTCTCCCTCCTGCCTTCGGGTTTCTCCTGGGATGCCTGTACTCACAAGTGTCTGAGTCTTCATGGGACATGGATGACTTATCAGTGGGTAACTCGTGGGGTAAAGAAGCCTCCCTTCTCCTGTGTGGCATTAGCCTTCTACAATCTCTTAGGAAAATGTGGAGTCACTTGAGATCTTCCCTCATCCATGGTGAAATACTGATAAGTCAATTATTGTATAGATTTTGAGGAAGTGGAACTCTTCACAGTGAGTTCTTTGGTGCACGTGTATATGCATGTATGTGCACACCACATGCACACCCAATCACATGCACACTGTGTTTAAGCACACAACATGCACACGTGACCATTCAAACACAGGTGCTTGGCTACCTCTCTCCAGTCACCCACATTGTCTCCCCACCATGCCTTGAGCTACCTATCACTCTCTCTGCTGGCACTCCCATCCCGCACCCCATGTTGCCATCTTTGTTTGACTCACTCCGGTCTGGGGTCCAATCCCAAATGGGTGCTGTTTACCCAAGCTGAGCCAGACGTTCTTTCTCGGTTCTCCCAACCTGAACCTGAATTCCTCCAGCTGGTGCGTCCTTGCTGCTCTCTGTACATTAGCTCTATTAGATGCCCTGTCTCTCCCATTTCCTTGAACCATGCCAGGGTCACTGTGTGTTGGGGTGACCTCCTCCTTTCTCCAGACCCCATCACAAAGCAGGTGCCCAGTGAATGCTAGCTGAAGTTTAACAGCACCAGAAGAGTGACCCACTACCTCAAGCCACTCGTTCCTGCCACTACCAATTCAGGTGACCTTGCCTGCTCTCAGCCTCAGTTTGTCCACTGATAAAATGGAGAACAGCAGTAATAGCAGTCTCTTTCATCAAATGAGGTCATTGATGTAAAAGAACACATCTGACCTAGGCAAAGGTAACCAGAAGAGGGCATCTTCCACAGGCCTCTCATTTGCTGCACATAGCAACAGATGATGTCACCGTCACCGTGTTTTCCCATCACTCTGTGAATCACAAGCGCTTCCTTTTGCGGCCTAAATTCTCCTCTCTGATATCATCTCCAACTTTGGCTCCATCCACTGTTGTCACCTTGCTATTTTCTGATTCAGGACTTGACAACAGATTTTTGTTCTTCCTAGCAGATTCTTTTTCCCACTGAACTATGGGACTCAGACAGATCATTCTGAGGTGCTGTTCCTTACCCTGCACCTCCATATACATAAGCATGGCATTTACCCCTCATGGCTAATTTATTTATCTATTTCTTTATTCATTTATTTGTAGCACATTGCTGATTGGACTTTCTTTCTTTCTCTCTTTCTCTCTTTCTCTCTTTCTTTCTTGGAAAAAGCTCCATGCAAACAGGGACTCAGCTCTGTGCATAGTTACCTTGGGGCCTAGAGCCATACCTGGTTCACAGTGGGAACATAGTAATTACATCAAGGGCATGGATGAATGACTTAATGAATGAGTGGCAAGATGAACCCTCTGGTTCAGTAGGGAAGGATGGAAATTACATTGGGCTTCTCTCAGATCTCTTATCCAAAGTTCACGCTGAACCCTGAACAACCAAGAACTAGAGATCTGGAGTCACCAGTATTACAAGGTTCACAGTGTATGTCTGATGGACACATCGCCCATGTGGCAGTTCAGTCACAACATCTACTATGACGCTCTCGGGAGGAAAAAGCATCAGTCTTGGCTAGACATGCTTTCACGTGCCCATGGTTACCTCTGGGGGTCAGGAGTCAAGTGTCAGTTCTCTGTCCTCAACTCTCCCCTCCCGAACGTGTAAAGAACTTTATTCAAATCTGAGTCTCCTCTGGGCATGGCCTGGCATTCACAACCTTACCCAGGGCTCCTTCCCCCAAGGATGTCTACCCTCGAATAAAGGTTGTCAAACATTTTAAATGTTATTAAATTGTCCAGCAAATGGGAATGCCCAAAGCAGAGAGCCAGTCAATCAGGATTATTCCAGAGTTTCAAAAAGACAGAAGGAAACCATTATTAGGTTTCAGAATATTGTGTTCCCTCTCCCACACAGCCTTTATCTAAAGCTTCATTTAATTGACGGCCTTCAGCACTGTCAGAATTGCGTTCTGAGAACCAAGAGAAGTTTTCAAACATTCACAGTGTTACATGCTTGACTCTAACCGACTCAGGGGGAAAGAATGATACTTTCCAGGAGGGAAAGAGAGAAAGAGAGAGAGATGGATTACTGACACAATAAAGGCTGGAGACCGACCTTGAATCCAGTAAGAAGCACATGTGATCATGCACACTGAAGCCAGATACACCATCCTGAGGCGTGAGGCCCAGGGACCTATACCCGCTGGCTCTCCATACCCCACCAATGTCTCCCCGAGGGCAAGACTCTGTCCCTCATCTTTGTGACCTCCCCAATACCTGGTCCAGAAGCTTCTGAAATGTAGCTTTTTCTTCATAACAAAGGGTAATGACTCTCAGCTCTAAATGGTTCTTTCCAAAGAGTTGTAACTAGAGCCAGGGCTGGAAGAAACTCTTGGATTTCCTGCTCGCCCCTCCCCCAAACTTCCTACAATTTACCTCCAAGTCTCATCAGCTACGTTGCGTCCCATATTCTCCTCTTGCTGTCCCTCAGTACCTTGAACACAGATGTCATGGTTTGAAATGTGTCCCCCACAGTCTCATGTGTTTGGCAAGGTCTGGCACCTTGAGAGGTGGAGCCTTGCTGGAGGAAGGCAGTCACAAGGGTGGGCCTTGAGGTGGATTAGTCCCACCCTACCTCCAGGAGAAGTCTGCCTTTGCAGTAAGCAGTCTTGTAGCTTTCAGCCTCCAAGATGTCTGCAGTGACGTAGCCTCCTCCAGCTTTGGTCAGCCAGCCATGCCGCCTCCACCATGAAAGACTGTATCTCCCCTCTGGAACTGTAAGGTGACTAAGTCTCCCTTTCTCCCTTAAGTTGCTTGACTTTGGGTGGTTACAAAAGTCCCTATCCTTCCCCTTAAGAAATCTTGCATAGGACCCCTAAAGATCTTTGTGCCTCCCTCCTTCCCTTCCATCCCTGCAGACATGGGCTAATGTTTGGTGGTACTTGGTGGTGTGCTGTGATGCTTAAAGAAAATCTGGCAGAGGTCTGTGGACGGATCCGAGTTGCCAGCATGCTTGCATAGCACGCGGGAAGCCCCGCATCCCATTACAGCACTGAGTAATCCAGGCTTAGTGTGTGAAGGCGGAATCCCAGAATTGGGATGATGGAGGCATGAAGTACAGAAGCACTGGGTCATCACCTACATAGGAGGCTGGAGGACCAGCCTGCAATACAAGAGACTCTACCTGAAACCAACACTAAATCCAGGTAGCTCCTGCTGCTTCAGGGTGAGCTGCTCCCTGACCTTGTGCTCAGTGACCAGGCCCCTTTTCCTTCTTTTGCAGATGCTCCCTTGCACCCTAGGCTCCAGACACAGAAAGCACATGGGGTTCTCCCAAGCACCAACTGTTCACTTCTTCCACCCCATACCTTTCTCCCTGCTGTGAGTTCTGTGCAGACACACAAGGCTCCATGCTCTGACCACCTCACTCTCCCTGGTCCTTTGGGAGCTATAGAGCATCTCCCCAGGAAGCCTTCCTCCTCCGCTTCTCTCCCCAAGCATGGCCAGTCTCGCCTGTGTGGTCCGAGTTGAGCACTCTCCTTATTGCACATTTAAGCTTTCTGAGGTGCTACCACAGACAGTGTGCAAAGCCCAAGTACATTGCTCATGATGTCATGCATCTAGCACTGAGATCCGGTCCTGCAAAGTCCCCACTTCACACCTTCCTCATAGGCGCGGGCGAGCAGCTTCACTCCACACCTATGGACACTATCCAGACAATGCCGGCTGGCTGCTTCTCCGGTACCATATGACCCTGGCTCAGGGGCTGTACTTTGGCCACTTCCTTATCCCTGTGTGAGCAGATTAGTTCACGAATGAGGTTGGTGAAGCGTGCACACACTCTGCGTGCACATGGTTTTTCAACGCCTCTAGCTCAATACTTTGCTAAATAGGCCTCTCTCACTCGGAACTCACAGTCCCGGGATGGATCTGGGATGGATCTGGGATGCCTGGGGGAACTTGCAAAAGTACTCCAAGAAGGTCAGTGCATTTTTTTTGGGTGGAGGGGGAGTATTGGGAAGGACACTTATGTTCATCAGAAAAACAAAAACAGAATTTCAAGTTAAAGCAGGCCAGGGAAATGGGTTCCACAGACAACCCGAGCAGCTTCCAAAGTGGTTGATTTTTCCAGGATCTGTCATTGTAAAATGGAGAGAAAGGCCAGCAGGTCAAGCTCACCCCGGAGCCCAAGCTGGGCAGGGTGGTAATCGACAAGAGCATGATGGCCGTCACTCGCCCATCTTCAAACCAGAAGAACGACTTTCTAGGGCCATCAGTCAGAAAGAGAAAAATAAAGACAGAGCCACCGATCTCGTTTAACCAGGCTTTGCTCATCTTGTCATGAGCAAAAAGCTCAGGCACCATCCTGGGCCAGGTGAAAAAGCCTTCTGAAAGCTACCAGGAAGCCTGCCATTTGCCCGTAACTCTCCAGGGCCTGGGTGTCATCTGTGACAGCCTATAATGACAAGCCAATACTGTTTCTCCAAGGCGCAGGCATCTGCAGGGAAACGGAGATCTAACTCTACAGCCCGCTGCTTCTCCGCAGAACCGAAGGTCCCTGTGGAAGGCTGCCATGACACTCCTGGAACACACCTGGTGCCTGGGACAGGCAGAGGGAAGGACAACGTAGCAGGGCGGGCCAGCAAGATGCAGCTTGTACCTCAGAAAATGAAACTGTGGCTTTAAAGAAGACAAAAGGGGCTTATATTTTTATGAGTGGATTCGTCAGGGTCTTCCTTCCTGTGCATCTCTCAGTGAGCAGTTAGGACGCCATTTCTAGTAGCCTCGCCATTGGTTAATACTGACAGCTTGCCCTAAATTCCAAGACCAAGGCTGTCCCTGTTGGGGAATCACCTGACCTTGTTCCTCACACTTAAGGGATTGCTTAACACCTGGAAAGCCTGGGAGGTAACATGGGGCACTGAGAGCCCGGTTTTCCCTGCTTCCTATCCCTGTGCAGCCATGTCCGGGTGACTTTCCTTTATCCAGGTCTCTGTCTCCTCACCTGCAAACAATACATTGCTGAGCGGGTTGAGCCGATGCAGGGAACTCTCCCCACAAGCTGGCCCTGAGGACCTTAATGAGCAGATACCAATGCAGATGACATCACAATGCTGCAGAGTCAGCTGGATTCAAATCTCAGCTCTGCTCCTGTCCACTGAAGAAGACGAGTCTCTTCGGACTCAGATTTTCTTTTAATTGCAAAATGTCTATGCCATCCTCCTGGGGAGCTGAGTGATGGAAGATGCTAAACTGCCTGCATTTGCCCTCAAAGCTCTGAGCTCCTCACCTATGTGGCTCAGTCCATCCTATTTGACTGGTTGGAACATACACACCATACATATACACCATGCATACCATGTATGCATTAAAGTCCTATCCTACATAGGACAGCTTAAGCTGACAGGGTTTTCCCCCAGATATCATCAAAGCCCACCCTTCCAAACCCACCTTCTATCAGCAGGTGTCTAATGACTGTGCTTTCTACAACTGCTCTACTCAATTCCCCAAACCATTGGCCAGATAGCACCAGCTACCAGATAAGACTCTTAACACAGAAGGGTAACACCCACCCCAGCTGCAAAGCAAGTCTCCAAGTCAGCTGTCTGTCCTGCCTCCTTTCCCATCTTCAATCACTCACACACCTGCCCTGCTGGGTCTCCAATGAACCTGAACCCAGATCTCGTGTGGTCTCTAGCCTTAGAAGGCATCTCTGCTTCCCAACCCACCAGACAGACCTTTAAATCATTCAAAGTCAACCCTTCTCCAGTGTCTCAGTGCAGAAGTGTCCTTAGGAGACAAAGAGTGGGGCAAGCGAGCTGAGAGAGAAGGTGACTTTTGGAAAGATCAGGGACCCCAGGAGCAAAGAGAAGTGTTAAGTTGAACCTCTTCATACCAACAGCGGAACTTCTTGGGGCTTGGCTAATCCTGAGCCAAAATAGCCACAGTAGGGGGTTGTGCTCGGAAAGGCCAAGTGGCTGGGTTAATAAGGCTTTTAGGATTCCTCATGTGGACTGTGGGGTGCACGAGCATCAATTATGACAGCAGACAACTTTGTGGAATGGAGAAAGGGCACCGAGTTCACAGCCCTCGCTGGAGGGATCTGATGGGTCTTCATCCGCCCCCTCTGATTTTTCCCAGTTCTCCCCCGCCTGGCTCCCAGCTGCTCCCCGCTGCCTGGTAAACACCTCACAACTCTGCTTTAATGAACGGCCTCTGTTCACGAATGCTTTCATGGAAACAGAGAGAGGAAAGCGCAATCTAGCACGCCTCGCTTATTGCAAATCACAGGTGAGTTTCCAAGTAACGAGCTTACACTGAATCCATTTTCTTCCCCCAAAGATGATTGCTTTCCATGGCAGGGAGTGCATTATTGGGGCTTCAGATGGATTTTTTTCAAGGTACATTCTTGAAGTGGCTGAGTCTCCGTTTCTTGATCTACAGCTTGAGGGCAATTCCCAGGGATGGGCATTGGCCGTAATGATGGAGCCGCAGGAACTCGGACCCCTAGAGGCTGTCGGGCACTGTGTGGAGCATTTTCACCAACTCCAGCTCATCTCCAAAGAGTCCCATGAGGGAGGGGCTAGATTGCCTTTCTGTTCACGGGTTCAGGGTTTGAAGCAGAGGGCTATGGGGTTCTCCAAAGGTCAAAGGGCAATGAGTGTAATCCAAGTCAGGCAGGCTGGTGAGCTCCATCTTGAGCAGTAGTAATTGCTTTTATCTTCTGTTTTCCAGTTTTCCTCTCCCTCTTCTCCCCTCCCCTTCCGCTGCCCTCTTCCATCAGTCCTCCTTCCTACTCTACTCTATTCCTCAGACTCACACATATTATTAAGCTCCTGCCTGCCTTGGTCTGACTAGCCATTGCTTAGATTGTCCTTGAAATGTCTTGACTTTGCAGGCTTATTTGACACTTCTCGTTACCGACTGTGATGTCCCTGTGGAAGGGCACCACTGGCTATTCTTTGTTCCTGCTGAATCTGGGCCTTTCTTTCTTTAGCCTTCGTTCTCTCCCTTTCTTCTTTTCTGCCTAAGAGCATCGCACTTCCTTCTTCAAATTCCTTTTTTCTACTTAAGATTTAAAGTATCCTGACCTATTCCCACTTTATGTATTTACCAACTCATCCTTCTATCCTCTATCCAGCCATTCATCCATCCATCCATCCATACATACATACATACATACATACATACATACATCTACCTATCCCGTTCATCCATCTCCTACCCATACCTCTATCCTTCTTATTATCCATCCATCATATCCATCTATCCATTCATCCACCTATCCACCCACCATATCATATCATCAATCCATCAATAATCCATCCAACAACAACCTACCCACCCAACTACCCACTCACCCATGCATGCAATCATCTGCCACTCATTCATCCACTCTCCTATCCTCAAATTCATTGAACAAGCATCTAAGCTCCAATATTCCATGACCTTAGAGACAAGTGACTTTGTTTCTCTAATCTTCTATTACTTTACTTGCAAAAACAAGAAAGCTGAAAGCCCAGAATAAAGGCTTGTTGTTAGGTTTAAATGAGGGAACAGATAGAAAGAAACCGGGTACAAAGATATGCTTATTCTACGTTTTTTTCATGGCTAATTTTTGCCCACTTAACCAGCCTTAAAATCCTGGATTCGCTTCTTGCATTTCTGCCTCTCATCCT
The DNA here is from genome assembly GCA_023101885.1 of Typhlomys cinereus. Classification (NCBI taxonomy): domain Eukaryota; kingdom Metazoa; phylum Chordata; class Mammalia; order Rodentia; family Platacanthomyidae; genus Typhlomys; species Typhlomys cinereus. The sequence goes on along the minus strand of JALPQD010000371.1, from coordinate 2,246,719 downwards.
TGTCATCTCCTTTGCCACCAAGCCCCTAAGACGGGTTTTCCCTTCCACTCCCTGTAGCCTTCATTAGCTTGCAAGTTGGAGGCTTGTCTTGCTCCTGTCTGATCCAATACGTCTTCTGCCCCACCCCCTGATCCATTCTTCTCGGGCACCACTTTCCATGACAGTATTCCTGTCCCTCACAGCCCCCTGGATGTGGATTTGCATGACCTAGTTTTAGAAACGGTGAGAGACTTTTGTTCTTCACTTACCTTCTTTCAATTTTCTTCTATTTTTCATTACAAATGTGATACAAGCGCATCGATGGAGATTTGTAAACTGGAGAAATCACTCAGGCTTCCATTACATGAACAGAACTGCAGTCAGAAGGTTGATAAATCTCCTTTTAGACGGCAGCTCTTGCTGCAGCCAGTGGCTTGAATTCTGGGGGAATCTGCCGGTGCATACGGTCTCCTGCCGGTATTCATTTCTCACTTACATAGTGTTTCCCTGTCATTACTGTCTCCATAGCCATCTTCTTTAATGGCTGTGTAATATTCCATTGAGCTACTTAACCAGTTTCCATTTGCTAGAAATTTAGCCTATTTGTAGCACATTTAGAGTACCAGGCACGAGGCATCTTCTCAATAAAGGTTGGCTGTTATTACTACTTCCAATTTGTGCTATCACATATAATGTATAGAAATATTTTACACACCTTCTTCTGTACTTATCTCTGTTTCTTTAACTATTAGACATAGATTACTGCCCCAGAGGGCATTGCTGGCTCTGTTCCTTTTGATTCTGACTGCAACCGACCCTGATGCTTCCCTTCCACCTCCAAAGCCACATCTCCTCCGCCCTTTCCACAGAGGGCTGGTGTAACTTCCGACTGCAAGAATTAACCCCTAGGTAGTGTGACTTTTCCCAGAAACAAAAGCAAATGTCCACTCTCCATAGATAACAAGGAAACTGTTTCAACCACCAAATCTAGCTGGGTGAAGCCGTTTCCTAGGGTTACTTACAAGAGCGTGGGCGAGCGTGTTTCTTGCAGAAAAAGCATGGGTGACTCAGAGGCAGCTGCGTCACTGAATGGCCCATGCTACCATGGGTAACCACTGCCCTCCTGGAGTTGTTCCCCCATCCCAGGGAAATGCTTCCTTTCAGAATGAAAAGCCGCACAACTTCCTTGTTGCCACCTTTCTAAACTGAGAGTTTATCTCCAGCAGAAGAGTCTTATCCTCAAAGCTGCTTGGAAGAGCTTTCAAACCACACCTGTCCAGACCTGTGGCTTCAGGTGAGATGATTCTGACAAGGAGGGTCTCCTCTGACTCCCCAGGGTGATCCCAGGGGAATCGAGCTCTTGGTACCCCCAGTAGCAAGTAGCTAGAAAGCAGACCCTCTGTGTGGCTTCCTCCCTTCACCTCCGGCTCCCTGACTCCTGGCTGCTTCCCTGCATCTCTCCCATGTGACTTCACTGCACTCAAAGTTTTCTTCACAGGATTTTTTTTTTAGGGGAATCCAGACGGACACTGGGACGCTTCAAGACAAGGGGAAGGGGGCAGGGCCTCGAGGCTCGAGGCGAATGGGCAAGCCGGCGACAGAGTTACCAACCAGACTCTGGGAATCAGGTGAGGAGCAGCAGTGGACGAGTTCCCACAGATTCAGCTTTATTCAGGAAGTGTTTGGGCTTATATAGGGTCAGGGTCCAATCAAGTGTTGCCATCCCCCCTCCCGGGGACAGCCACCAATCATTTAACTGTTTTGTAGGTGTCCATTGCAGGGGCAGGTTAGATGGCCGCTTCCCATTGGGTGTTCATCCTTCCGCCTGCATGGTCCTCTATTGGGACATGTCCGGGGCATGTCTGTACATGTCCAGGCTTGTCCTGAATTCGGGAGCCGGGCTAGAGCCTCCCTGAATCGGTAGTGCCACAGCTAACCACCATCACCCGTTAAATCCCATCGCCTCATCTACATTAGAAATCCCAGCTTCCATTCTCCCAGGTCTTACTGCTTGCCAGGTCGGGATCGACAAGGGGACACAGAATGCCCCTCCCAGTGATGCCAGCGAGAGGTCATTGCCATGATGCTATATGACCAGGTCATCAAGGCACAGAGAGCTTGAGCCACTCTTCAGGGCCACACAGCCCTGGCAGAACGGTAGAGCTGGCATTCAAACTGTAATTCTGCCTTCCCCAAGGTCTCTTGATTGTCACCCCATGCACTGCCAGGTGCTCCCTGGAGTGATCGTAAGGTCCTTTGGCTGGAGTAACAGGGTTGTTATCAGTAACATCACCCCGCAGCTCTGATTCAGGTCCACACACTGCGTTCATAGACTTCATCACCCAGAACTGCCTCCTCACTGTCTCCCGAGCAGGCAATACTGCTTCTGCCTCCAATCTGGACCCACGTTTCCCTCCAGCTCAGAAACACATCTCCCAGACCCCGAAGTCCTGTTCTCCCTCTGCGGACTAGATTTCTTCTTGCCTCTCCGTCTTCTCTTCTGCTTGCATCTATCACTGTCATACCTAATTCCCCTCTGCCTTATCCGTGAATGGAATGATAATGAAAACCACCCCACAGCATTCAACAGAACCTTTTTTTTATTATTCAATTGTGCATGTGTGTGTGTGTGTGTGTGTATGTAGAACCACGGGCGAATTCAGGAACCACCATGGACTCCTCCACCTCCTCCTTTTACTCTGCCCCGGAATTCACAGGCTCCACCCTACCAGGACTGGAAACGCAGGCTGCCCCCGCTTCCGCCCGGCATCTATACGTGGCGTCTAGGATCTGAACTCAGGACCTTCCGCCTGCAAGGCAGAGGCTTAACCCCTGAGCCACCTCTCCAGCCCCTCAACAGAACCTTCTTGAATGGTTCATCCTACATGGACAGTAGGTAAACAATGGAGTCTATTGCACTATTTTATTTTTCCTCTTACCACTGTCTAGACCTCAACCATCTTCTGTTACTTTATCCTCATATGTTCAAAATGTCAGAGAAATCATGCAGTCTTTGCAAATAATACCCAAACACCTAGTGGCACTTCCTTCGAATATGGCTGGGGCACGAAGAGCACCCATAAATAAATGTCTAGGAGCCAGTTCATGGTTCATCCCTTCATTTGCTCTGATTAAATGTCTAAATCAGCAACCTCTTGCTAGCAGTGCTTGTGGTCAGTTACCCTTCTTCTTTACTGCCCCTTGAAGTAGTGCTGATGTCTTACTAGTTTCCTCACACATGAACAAGTCACAGCTAACTGAGAACCCAAGTCTCACTTTTGAAAACCTGTACAGACCTGGCTGCAGACTCCAACTTTCTAGAGAGAACAGGATAGGGAAGAGATTGAAGGGAAAAAAATGCTTGCAGGCTGGAGAGATGGCTCAGTGGGTAAAGGAGTTTGCTGCACAAGTGTGGAGGCCTGAATTCAATCCCCAGAACACCATTAAAAGCTGTAGTATGAGCGCATTTGTGATCCCTGTAATTCTATGGGGAGATGGGAGACAGATACAGGTGTCAGTGGTAAAAGAACAAAGAGATTCTGTCTCTAATAAAATAGAAGAAAAGGACACCAAGGGTGTCCTTTGACCTTCATATATAGAGTACACGTGAGCCCATATAAGCATACATAAATGCACATGAGCACACAAATACACATTACACATTGAACATACACACACACATGCACACATACACACACACACACACTCCATATTTGTGCTAGGTGCACAAACACCTGAGTATGTGACCCACTGCCTACCTCTATACCACTGACATTTTGATACTAAAAAATTCATGGCCATGTGGTCTATCCTGCTCTATGTAGGTGCTGTGCGGCATTCCCAGCTTCTCCCCGCTGTGGGCCTGAAGTACGCTCCTCCTCCAGTGTGCAACCAACATATCTCTAGACTGCCAAGTGGCAGTTGCCTGTGGCTGAGAGGCCTGGGTTTAGACAGCACTTCACTCCGCACGCACCCATCAGGATCGACCCCAAAGGGAGCACGAGCCATTCTCCTGACACCCAGGCATCAGGTGATTCCAGAAGACTCCAAAAACCCAAAAGGATTCTGACCTTACTTCAGGTTTGTACATTAACACATACCCAAGTTTCTGGACTTTCCCATGAACAACAGTTCATGGGCTGGGGGCAGCTACTCTCCCCTGTGGATGACTACCCTCAGGTATGCTCTGTACAAGTTTCCTTGACCTCCCCGCCCCAGGGAGGAGGGGATCTGGGAAGAGGGTTGGAAAGCAGCCTCCTCCTCTGAGCCCCTCTTTGACAGTCAAATGCATGGTGAGGTCTTAGTGATGTTGGCTTGCTTGAAAAATCAAATTCCTGCTGGTTTTCTCTGGGCAACTCCAGTGTTTCTCCAAATACTAAAGAAACGACTGTGTCTGCCACAAGCCTCCCACGGAAGCAGCCTCTCTTCAGAACGCACTGGGAAGCCAAATACTGGAAAGAAAGTGCAGAAGAGCAAGATGAAACATCCATGTGGCTTCCCTGATCCTTGCTGTCACCCAGGGAGATTAAAAAACTGGGAGACGCCCAGCAGACTCTTGTCCCCATACACAAAAGACTGGGCCAAACCTCCCCTCCCCCCACCGAGCTCATAGGTACCCATTAGTCAGCTCCTAGTCCAGTTACGTCTGCTCTTCCAGGCGCAGACCCAGGAAGGCACACACGTCCCCTGAAATCCCTAAAATGTGCCTTAAGAAGCCACAAATGTCAAAGCAATGACCTGGGATTGATCAAGGGGAGGAGCTTTGTCATTCTGCATGGAAACACAACAGAACCATGCAAATAATGACCTCCTGAGTGAGGGCAAAGAGCAGTCAATGTCACCGTGTAGGGGGCTTGGGAATCATGGCAATTCTGCTGGGAAGGATGGAGAGCAAGGAGGTCCTTCATGTGGATAACAGTGCTGAGTACTGGGTTGTTAGGAGCAAGTTCTCCTGAGAGTCAGATTGCCTTCTCATTATCATGCTGTTGGATTCTTCAATCCAACGAGCCAAGGAGTGCCAAGCATCCATGCTAATTTGGGTAAATCCTACATTCTTCCAGAATCTGCTATCAGCTTGAGCATAATCACAGTTAGCATACCAACCAAGTTCATCTCTCTCTCTCTCTCTTTCTCTCTCTCTCTCTCTCTCTCTCTCTCTCTTTCCTCCTTTCCTCTCTTCCTGGACTACTTGGGGTAACACCTTATCATCTTATGAGCTCAGGACTCACTGCAACCCCTTATATCAGACAGGCTTGGCTGGAATATACCAACCAATGAAGTGAAGACATGGCTTCATACTTCTTACAAATCAACAAGATGCAAGTGAGGAAATCTGGCCTTTAGTTCTAGTGGGCCCAGGTTACCTGCAGCGCTGGACTACACAGGTGGCTTTAATTAGATGGGTCAACATCAAGAACAATTGGTACTGCCAGCAAGAATGGGATTTGAGCCCAGACGCTGGTCTACATTGTGACAAGGCCACTTTCCAGAATCAAAGTTTTTCACTTGCTTTTACCAGTTTTCTTGGCTCTAAAGCTGGAGGAATGAACAGTTATGATAGTTCATCCGGCAAGTGAATTTATAATCACCATAGAAATGTATCTGTGCATGTAACTACGAGGGTGTTTGCAGGAAGGTTAATAGAAGAGGGAACATCCCCCCAGGATGTGGGCAGCACCACCCCACAGGCAGGAGTCCTGGGCTGAATCAAAAGGAGAAAATGAATTGAGCATCATCATCCATCACTCTGTGCATCCTGATGGTAATGTCACGAAACCAGAACCTCACACTCCTGTTGCCATGACTCCCCCTCCTAACAGACCATGTACCCCCAAACTGTGAGCCCAAATCTTCCTCCCTTAAGTTGCTTCTTGTCAGGTGTTTCCCCTCAACAACGAGAAAAAGAAGGAATGCAGCCCTTGTATGGAGCAGGTGAGCCCATGTGTCTGTGGTGCGGGCAATCTGTGGAAAGGCAGCCTGCACTCGGGGCTGGAGCACACTTGAGCTGTGAGGTTGGGTTGGCTTGCCCTAGGTGGCTTGGTTTTCTGTTCAATAATGGCTCTATTGAGTCATAACGAGCACATTATGAAGCATACCCTGCTGAAATAGACTAGGCTGCTCATTTGAGTGTATTCACAGTGGTAGTAGGTGGGTGGTGAACTCACTGCTCTATAGTTCTAGAATATTTCAAGAATCCCTAGAAACCCCATCTGCATTACTGGTCATCCTCTCAGCTCTTCCCTTCAATCACAGGAAACCACTAGCTAATCTGTTTTCTTGCTCCTTGGGCCTGTCTCCTGAATAGCTCATTCCACTACACAGACTCATTCACCATTGTTTATGCATTGGATGATCCAGGTTTGAATCTCAGCTCCAAGAACCCAAAGCTCTATGTGACCTTCATCAAGCTTCCTAGAGTTTACCCGTGCAGAAATGGAATTAGGGTCATAGCAGATGCTTCACAGAACATGACAAGACTAAGTGTGCTAGCGAATGCATCCAGAGCACATTCACAGTCAGCACTATGCTGAAGCCGGCCACCATGACCACTATGGTTTGTCCTGCCTTTGCACTCACTGTCCTGGAGTGCTGGCTGCTGATGGAAGTCTAAGGGGAGGAGAACATAACAGGAGAAATAGCGCTTACCCTCCCTGGTAACAGCCTGGTGAGGAAGGAGGGATTAGCAACCCAACTTAAGGATGTACAATGTGCTTTATCATATGCACATTTAACTAATGTAAATCTAGTTCTTTCCACCAAAAAAAAAAAAAAAAGCAGAGGGAAAGGAACAATGTAAACACTGCAATTAAATGTTGGAAAATTACATCTTGCACATATTCTTTATTATGCACGGTACGTTACTGCATGCATTATACATTTTTCCATATTGATTACAGCACAGGCGTGGATCCATGAAACCACGCACACCACACTTTAAACCACAAGTTAAAAGATTTCAAGGTTAATGACAACTCTGTGCTTGCTTCAAAGTCTGACTTTATAATCCAACCTCTGAGTAAAATTCAACTCTATTGTATGTCAACAATAACAACTGAGAATTACCCAGAGGAATTAAACCTACGCCAGCAATGAGGACCCTTCCAGATGCGTGGCATCTCCCATCACCACGGCCAGCTGATGAGTCTGCCATCAGCTCCAGTTGGTCCACACCCACACCACATGCCAAGCACCAGTCCTGCCTTCCGGAAGCTCATGGTCGCACTGTGAAAACAAACCACACAATCACAGGGCACAGGGAGTGGCAGAATTGGGTTAGGAAAACACAGAAATAACCCTTGGGCTACAGCCAGGAGGTAGGAGCTGCAGCCATCCCTGTCCGTGCATCTCTGTAACCTTCAGAGCCCGCAGTGTCCCCTGGCGAGCAGCAGGTGCCCACCTACTGCCTTTGTATCATGTCCTTCCCAAGGCAGAGTGCCCGTGCTTCTGTGTGGCTCACTTCCACAGTCCCAGGGCTTAGAGGAGTGCCATGCTCTTAGTAGTTGCTTGCCAGCGATGAATGACTGACCAGGTAAGGGGAGACAACTGGTTTTAAGCTCTTGAGCTTTTTCCCATCTACTGTTCCCCAGACAGCCACGGTCTCCTCCACTGAGCTCAGCTTGCTTTTCTTTGTCAATGACTTGAAAAGAGAGGGGATACGTTCACTAAAAGGAAGGCAATAAGGTAGCATTCCAGGGTGAAGGCACAGTCCGAGTACTATCTAGGGAGACAGGTGGATGCTTACCTAAGGGGGTACAGAGACATACCCACCATGGTGACCCTTTCTATGATCACGGGGTCTACTTCCGAAGCTTCAAGGAATGCCTAACAGTAGAGAATGGAATCCCATGTGCTCATGCCAGGGCCCAGACTGGCAGTCTAAGCACCAGCACATACTTCCATGTCTCTCCTCAGGACCCTCAAGGCCCTGGATGCTTCCCCTGGACATGCTCAGCTGAGAGCATGTCCAACAGCAGGTGAACACAGGCACAGCTAACATGAATTTTCCATGTTTTCTATTTTTTTCTATAGGGATTCTGAAACCACAAGCTTTGGCTTCTCATAACAATGTCAGTTCACACAGAACAACTTATTACTGGCTGGAGAGATGACTCAGGTGTTAAGACTCTGCTTTGTAAGCAGAAAGGCCTGAGTTCAGATCCCAGGTCCTGCTTAAAAACGCCAGGCAGAAACTGGCCTACACTTCCAGCCCTGGTGGGCAGAGCGTAGGAAATCCTAGAGTGAAGCAAAAGGGAGGTATAAGCAATCCAGGATGATTCCTGAAATCAACCTTCATCCTCTATAGTGCCCTCCCACATACACACACACACACACACACACACACACACACACACACACACACATACAAGCACATGCACATTATTATTTAGAGGCCTCCTTTCTTTCTTCTTTGTGTATCTCAACTCTCTCACTTCTGAACCTGGAGTCATGTCCCAATTTATCCCCTGAACCAAGGGCTGCATCTTCATTAGTTTTGAGCAAACCCAAGCTTACAGTCAGTGCTTAACACCCAACACAGCTTTGGGTGTCAGCCTTAAGGATCACAGAGTGAGAATCACTGCACCGTTGACTCTCAGCACCCTCACCTTGAGGTAAGTGCAGATATGCCAGCCATCTGTGCCCCAAACCATGCCACAGTGCCCAAGCAACAGGAGCCAAGAAAGAACCTGACGCCTTACCTAGCCTCTGGCCGAGCCTGACCAACTTCTGAAGAAACTAACCATTTTCCGTGGGGGACTGTATACAGAATTGGTAGAGTTGAGTGAATGGAACAGTGGCTATATATTTGTTTCATAGCCATTATGAAAAAAGAAGAGAGAAAGGAGACTACCTGGCTTGGGTTTGTATCTCGGTTGCTAGATTGTTGGATTCCCAAGATTTAAACCAATGCATGAAAAAAAATAGAGAAATGACAGATGACGAACAGAATTTTATCCGTAAAGACAAATGTGTCTTCTGTTCACAAATACAGGTCATCTCCTCTGGAAGAAACAAAAGGATGATTGCATCGGAGCAGAGGACCCTCCCTCCCTCCCCAGGGTGGACAGCGAGCACTCTCAGAAGAGCATTGGCATCATTCACTGTTCTAGATCATCATGTTGGCTTCCTTCCGTTCCATCTTCCTTTCTATTGGACACAGGTTCCACATGGGCAGGAAAGCAACCAATGCTGCTCCCCACAGACCCCTCTTGGTTCCATGTGGAATTTATCAACTGTGGAATGGTGTCCGGATGTGAACATCCCAAGAGCAGTGGAAAGGCAAAGCTGGTGTGGAGAGCTGTATGCAAGGGGCGGGGACACACACACTTACATATAATTTGTATATAGTATGTGTGTCTATGTGTATGTGTGCTCATATGTATGTGTGCAGGCATCATGCATGAGTGTGAGTGGAGAAACCAGAGGCAAATTTCAGTGTGTTCCTCGGTCACTGTCTATATGCTAAGCAGGCCTCTCCCATGAAGTCAGAGTATACAGGCTAAGCTATGTAAGCATCTCTGCCTCTTGAACACAGGGGTTACAGACAGGCTGCCACATCCACCTGGCATTTATCTGGGTCCTGAGGATCCAAACTCCTGTCTTCACACTTGCATGAAAACTTATTTTCCTACTGCTCCATCGCCCCAGCTGCACCACCCCCAGGAGAATTTTTTTAAAGGTTGACCAGAGCTAAGCTCCAAGTTAGACTTGGTCCAAGGTCAATGCATAGCAGACTTCTGCGTCTCCGCAGAAGTAGCCATGGGTACTACAGCAGACAAGTGTGAGAAGCCCTGACCTGACGGCAGCGCTCCTGCAGCCCAAGCCTGCCTCCAGGGCTCCCCCAGCCCTGAGAAGACGCAGCCCCCTGTGTGGCAGTGGGCAGGCAGAGACAGGAAGCACCTGCAGGTTTGAAGCTGCAGCTGAGACACACCCGAGCCGGCCCCGGAGCTGGGGTGGGGGGCATTCTTGCTGGATGACTGTCCATGCTGGGGAAGGCAGACCACCACCACGTGGGCGGTTGTTCCTGCCCCGATCCGAAGCAAGAACCCCAAGGCAAAGAGCGCAAAGACCTTGGGCCTCCCCACTTTGGGGGGCTACAATTAGTTATGCAGGTCCAGGACGCTGGTCTACCTTTACAGACCAGGAGGAACTCAGTCATCCCAGGCTCAAGAGAGCCGGGGGACAATTCCAACAAGGGCAAGAACTGCTATATGAACTGAGGACAGGGCACAGGGGTGGCACTGGCAAAACAGAAGAAAATGAATGTGTGCAGAAGTTGTAATACATGGATCCCAACCCTGGTCCCAGCGATCAGTGGCTGGATGACCTTGGACAGGTGACTCCGCCATTCACAACTCCTTCTTCTCATCTGCAGAATGGAGACAAGAGAAGTTGACTGCAAGTGTGCTAATGTGCATAACTGCCACACATCAGTTAAAGCAAACCATGGTTATTTTAAGGCGCTGTCAATAAAAGCAGGAGTAAATGTTCATGAACACACACACACACACACACACACACACACACACACACAGCTCTGACAAAGCCTCATGAAATGAGTTACAGGCAAGTTCATCTAGAAAATAAAATCTCACTGGATCAAATGATTTTACTAGGCATGAACTCCCCAGGGGCAGACATCTTTGGGGACCTACCAAAGAGGACTTCCTTAGGGAGCAAGTGTTATTTTTAATAATTGTTCATTTTCAAAAGCTCAGTCATTCTCCACCCCCTTGAGATACTCAAATCCTGAAAACCAAAGCCCTATGCTACCTTCACACCCTAACATCCTTAGAATACAGTATGTGAAGGGTAATACAGACAACATGTCTTTTAGGACCCTAGCATTTGCATATATTTATGTGTGTACATGTATGCACATGTATGCATGCATGTTTCCTTCCACTCCTTAGTTGTTTATGGAAAAACAGGAGAGAGAAAACATGAGTAAAACTGACATGAGGTCACACAACAAGCAAATAGGCAGGATTCAAACTCTTCTCGAAGCCGGAGTCTCCCGAAATAGCTCCATTCCCCAGCCCTCTGCTTCCCAGCAGTGCTCCAGCTCGTGTCCTGTAATGAGCAGGTCTGCACTATTCATTCTGCATTTCCAGGTTATCAGCATTCTCTCTCTCTCTCGTGCATGTGTATCACATGTTTCTATGTGTGCACATGTATGCAGAGGCCAGAGATCAATACACATACATATGCACACATGCATACACATGCCCAGACACACATGCACCCACACGGGAAACACACGGAGCACAAATTTCCTGTTATGTGGCACTCACTAAAAGTTTTTTGGGGACAGCAGGAAGTACACGCTCAGAGTCAGAGATCCACAGGCTGCAGCATTCCTGTCAGCGATGAGAGACAGGCATGCGCTCTCTGGTTTTACATATCGAACTGTGTGCGGAGATGAAATCGAACTCATGAAGTATGTTCATGGGGGCCATGGCACAGGGGCGGGGTCCTGTGTGAAGGAGACACTGTGAAGGTCTATTGTTTTGAAGTGATCATCTGTCTTCACACCGCAACAGGCCTCCCTGAATCTCCACGCCCTCTAGCCACGTGGAAAGGGTTCATGTGGCTACATCCATATGCGTCCATTGGAATTTGTGCCTGTGTACGTGAGTCCAAAGACCAATTGTGGTGCCTTTCCTCAGTCATCATCTACCTTGTTTTGAGACAGAAAAGATCCCTCACTGGTCCAGTATTGACCAGCAAACCACAGGCATCCACCTAACTCCACCCCCCCAAGTGCTGGGATTCCAGGTGGGCACTGCCACAGGTTTCCTTTTGTCCAGTTTACAGAGGCCACACAGGCCGGTTGGCTAGAAGTCACAGGGCGAGTGAGTCAACAGCTGGAAACAGGATTCAAGTCACGGCGAATCAAGGCCAATGAACAACAGCTTTCTGTTCTAGGAAACTTACAGACTGCTGATGAAATTGCACATGATGGGAGTAGTTTCACTACAGAAGTTGGAAAATACTAAAAACCATGTGGTTTGGATTTTTGAGAGAGAGAAAGTGAGAGAGTGAGAAAGATCTTAAGCATTTACCAGCACCAACACCCCACCGTTGGGTACCCAACTGTCCTTTTCAACCCTACGTTCAGAAGCACATCTGTCACGGAAGCCACACTGGAGGACAAGCTGGTCGGCATGCACGCGGTGCCTGCTGAAACGCTACATCATTATTTGCTTCGTGCTGGAAATATTTCTAGTGCTGCTGGTTGAATGTTCCAGAAGCCACTAAAGGGCTTGACAATGTTTCTCTCAAATGTCTTTCGCATGAAAAGTCTCAACGATCAGTTAATTACAGAGCTACATTGGATCACCCTAATCAAGGACCTATCCAGGTCTTCATGATTGCATGTAACGGGGCCCAGGTTCCGTCGTAGGCGCCCCATGGCCTGGCCGCCACAGACACCGGCTTCCAGCTAACAGTAAGCACCTGCCCCGGCTTGTGCCATTGACCTTTGCCAGTTGGAAGAGTCAGATCTCAGGCAGAAACCTCGGTTCTTGGGCCTTCACCTCCCATCTCCAAGGCCTGCAGGTTCTGTGCCTCACAGCTCAGAATTCTCAGAAGACAATAGTTTCTCTCACCTGTCTTCTCACTCCAGAGTCTAGATACCGGATACGCTGAAGCCCAGGTGCCTTCTTCCACCCAGTCACCTGCTGCTGCCACCGAGGCACTGCAGCCCGACGACCTTTTCAAAGTCTGATCATGTCATTCCACACCCTTCCCTTGTGACCTTCCGTGGCTGCCCGAGACAAACACCCAAAGCCTGGAAATGCTGGACAAGACCCTGAGGGCTTAGCACCTCCTAGTCACACCTCAGGCTGCCGCCTGTGCATGCCTGCTTTCTCCTGCACAGAGATTTCACCCCACATTGCAGGTCCCGGCCCAGCCTCTCCTGGGCCTTTGCCAGATGTGCTCTTCCATCTTTGATCACCCGCATCAGGGGCCAGAAAAGCCGCCCGGACCCTTGATCTGGATCTAATCCCTTTCTTATCATCGATTTGTCATGTTTGCTCAGTGCCCGTCATGTACCAGGCACTGCTGCAAGTCATGGGAATACAGATGTGGACGAATTGGAGGACAAGACGCCCAATAATGGAGAACATTACTTCCGAGGGGGAGAAAGAAAAAGAACAGACACGCACAATGTGCACAGTGGCTCGACCTCACGCATCTGTGTCTCCTTCCTTCACAGCGGTGGTTCTCTGGCTTTTAAATTATTCATTAATTGATATTGATCCCTCCCTGCCAAGCCAAGCCCCAAGGGAACAGAGATCAAGGCTGCTCTACTATCAACAGGGTCCCAAACACATCGATAGTGCATGGAACACGGGGTCTTCCACAGAAACTACTTATTAAAGTGGTCCTGTCCAAGTCAGGTTGTTTAAAAGAGACAATCCCTCACCACCCCCCTTTGAAAAGTCTCCCTGCACTCCCTTCACATGTAATTTTCAGTTGAACTGGCGGGTGGGCTAACTTTTTCTGTGAAGAGCCAGATAGTAAATATTTCAGGCTTTGGGGCCAGGCAGTCCTAAATCTGTTGTTAAAGCACAAAGCAGCGTTGCGGTTGCAGAAACGAATAGGTGTGGCTTTCATCCAATAATAGGACTATTTATAAGAGCAGGCTGCTGGCAGGAACCAGCCTGCAGGCTATAACTTGCCACGTCTGAGTCAGATGTCCCCAGATGCCCACGGCTCAGGGCAGATGAGAATAAGCCTGCCTGGCTCGAGGCAGCTATGGTTCTATGACAGTGTCCAGAAAGTCTCTATAATCTGACAGAGAGATTTTCCCAGAAGCCCAAGCTTTGGACATTCTCAGCCAACCACCTCCTTCTCGTATCACATGATGCCACCTGAGAGAAGGGCCATAGTAGTCTGGGGGTTTGAGAGGCAGGAACTGAAGCCTGCCACATCCCCCAGCCTCCTCTAGGACCGAAACTCATTTCCGGCCCTTCCTGGGCACACGGCAGCTCTACTGCCCTCCGCCCAGCCTAGCCTGCATTCAGGCAGAAGACACAGGGTCTTTGTGCCTCTGTGGCAGATTGGTGACTCTGATTAGAGTCTTTGAAAATGAGGCAGAGACGTGACAGGTCAAAACGTGGCTATCACTAATGTTGGCTTTCAAGAATTTGGCTTCCGTTAGCAACTGGCAGTGGAAAAACAATCATTTTCTTTTTGGAATGTGGATGTGGCTAGGATCACCCTGACCCCTGGGGTCTGTAGCTATGGCAAACACAAGTCGCCGGAGGCCACCTGCCTCGGTGGGAAGTGAAATGGAAAGAATGACAACAGCAGCAGCATTAACACCATGAGCAGCTGCAGTGGGCACTGAGCACTGAAAACGAACAAAGCATCACACCAACACCAGGGGAGCACAGGGTGATGGCATCCTATCACAAGCTCGCTCTAGCTGAGGAGGCTGTGCTGTAACATCCCCCCAAAGCCATTAGCTCAAGCCGAAGTGTCCTGCTCGGGTCACAGTTTGGGTGAGCAGTTCCGTGGCAGTGACAGAAGTCAATGCACTGATGTTCCTAGCAAGACTACAGGGCATGAGAGCCTAGGAGTTACCCCAGGGGTGCGGAGTCCTCTGATGGCTGCCACAGGATGACGCTCAGGACACCCCAACCCTCTAAGCTTCCAACGACTCAAAGTGACCCAGAGCTGCAGAGTGCAGCTTTGCCAGGTAGAATTACTTGTGGTGGTCTGAATCATCGTCAACCTGACAGGATCTTGACCCACTGAGGAGGCCGACCTCTGGGCGTGTGTGTGGGAAACGGGGAAGGAAGACACATGCTGAATGGGAGTGCATGGGCTCGCCATGGGTTGGGGGTCCCAGACTGAATAAAAAGGAAAAAGCAGGCCAAAGGCCCATATTCATCTCTCTGCTTCCTGACTGTGGATGCCAGCTGCCTCATGTCGCTGCTGACGTGCCTTCTTTGGCACCATGATGGATGGTGCCTTCAAACTGTGAGCCAAGATGAGTGCTATCTTCCTTCAGCTGCTTTTGCCAGGCAATTTGTCACAGCAATGAAAAAAGTTACCTAATTTCCTACTGCATAAGAAACGGTGATTTGAGTATCACTGGACCCCCCCAACATGGACCCCCAACAGCACTGGTGTAGTGTTTCCAGGGAGGGGCACATTGTTCTGTGTTGGTTGTACTGTTCCAATACCCACATCCACCTAGTACATCATAGGGATCAAGTGCTGTCCTGAAGCCGGCCCTTCCTTCCTACATGGACCCTCGCCGAGACACAAACCACATCACTGTGATAGAGCCTCACAGTTTAGGAAAGCAGAGGCCGAAACTCACAGCTACAGAGCAAGTGGGAAGAATCCGTGCATGCAATGGGCAGGGTGCTATAGGAACTGGGAGATGGTGGCAAGAGATGGAGGCAGGCTCTGCCCAAGTGGGGGCTCACCTCCTGCCAAGTAGCATCCCCTGAGAACGCAGCTGTCAGATTGCCTGACCCCTGATTTTCCAGGAATTACAAGAAATCTGGAGTACTTTAAAAATGTGTCATTTCATGCTTTTTACACACAAGCTACTTCCATGTAGCTCTAGTCAGCTAGTGGTTGTCGCTTTTCCGCCTCTGCCCTGAAAGCAGAATGTATCCCATCAAGCAGACAGGGGTCTGATGTTCAAGCTACAAGGATGATCCACCTCCTACACCAACCTCAGCTCAGCGAAAACCTCAAGTTTGAAATGCAGCTTCTTTTCCGCTCTTCTCTAGCCTCAACCGACCCACCACAAGTGTCTGCCCGAGGTGCAAGGGACCCTGGGTTCCAGGCCATCTATGGGGGCTGAGGAGACAGACCATGGGGAATGCATTGGCAGTGTCCGTCCTGAGGCCAGATTCTCACAGGTTGTGTGGACGCCTTACTGACAGCTAAATGGAAGCAAGACCCCAGTGCCAGTCACTTGATGTGATTCCACCTGACAGGTCATTGCGCTTGGGTGATAGACGGACATTTCTCTCTCCTTTTCTAGTGACATTCACTGGAGGGTAGAGCACCGTCTTTGAGTAGTTATTGTGTGTGTGTGTGTGTGTGTGTGTGTGTGTGTGTGTGTGTGTAGGGAAATTAATCTCGTTTCCCTGGCAGGATGGCTTCTGCCTGTGTTGCCTAAAGAAAAGAGCCAGGTCCAGTCGAAGTCAAATGGCAGGAAGTCCCTGAACTTCCTCACATCCCGTGCCGCATTGTCTCCGGATGCCTTTGAATGTGATCCTGCTCCTGGGACACAGGGAGGAAGGAAAAATAGAACAGAAGGGACCGTGGTAGCAAAAGCGGAAGAGAAAAAAAAATGAGAGGAATGGCAAAGACACACTTTCCTCGCAGCAAACAATCTGGAAGCCGCAGAAGAGTTGTGTTTTGGTAGCGGTGGCTGAGCAGGACTTCTTTAAAACACTAGCTGCAGATGCGGAATTTCTGTAAGATTGCAGAGGGAGCCCCCTTCTGGAGAAACGTTTCAACAGGTACAAAAAGAGGAACAGACACCAGCGCAGCACGGAGGTGCCCAGGTTCTTTGGGCCATTTTGCTGATACACCTGTCATGCAGGTGTGGATTCAGCCGTTGGCTTTGTCTTTGCCTGGCTTTCCACAAAATGAAGGCAATCTGAGCTCCCTCAGCACTGTCATTTTTGGAAGGAAAGAAAGGATTTTCCAAGAACCAAGCTTTACCTTCACCTAAAGCGCAAACGTCAGGCTGCAGATCAGTGGTGTCGATACTTTCCGATTGTGCAGACATTTAGTGTGTTGGCGCGTTCAACAATTTCACACTAACACACAGTGAATACTTCTAGAAGGAAATAGATTTGATCTAAGAAGTCTCAAGATAGGAAAAGGAAAGAAAAGGAGGGAGGCAGAACAGGGAATACTAAGCTAAGAAGTGTTCGATAACAGATTATAGAACGCGGATCCCATATTCAGCCTTGTGGTTTTATTGAAAGTCTTTGGGGACTTGATTTAAAAAAAAATGCTTAGACATGTGAACTCTTACCACTTTGAACCCTTTACCACTCTCCTCTCTGATTGCCTGAAGCTTTTGAAACTGTGTGAGGCTGCCACAGGTTGGAGTCATGGGCTAGGGGTGCCCGCTAAGAGTCTCTGCCCACATCGTGCTCTTAAAATAGAGCAGCCGCACAACAAGACAGGGTATCCTGGCAGAATCCTGCAAGTCAAGATTGGCTCCAAGACAGAACTTTCCACTTTAAATCATAGAATTCTATAGACTGCTTTTCAGAGGTCCTAAGGGACGGCTATCCAGACCAGAACCACTCCCTACAGCTTAATTCTTAGGGGATTGCTCATGCACTATGAGAAACCGGGTTCGCTGGAACTTCTGCCCCGTGGGAGTGGGCAATCCCATTTGCAGTGGAATTCCTAGCTCATGCTCCAGATGCTGCACGTTCACTACTATAGGCAAATCCCAGAAGCTGGTTCTGGAATGGTCTTTTTCAGAACACCCCAGAAAAGAGGAAGCAGTGGCTCTTCCAGCCATCGTCACTCAGAATTCCTCGGATCCTGTCCAAATGCCAAAACGGGCAACTCTGCCAATGAGCCTCCAGAGACCCATGGCTTCCAAGCCCAGCCCAGCGTCTTACGACCATGGTGGAAAAACACGCAGGCTTGCCCTAGCTTCGCCTTCGCTGGGCAGTGACTAATTTATTACATTGTTTTTTCCTTTCTTCTGTTTCCTTTCTGCCTCAGGAAAGTTTGGGTTTGGCTTGTTGACTCAAAGGCTCCAAGACCCCCTCCCTGACACACCCACTTTTCTTTATGGCACACGGAACCCCTGCACTTGAACTGCTTATTGGTGAGCTCAATTGTTTAGGGGAGGTAACCCCCCCCCCACCAAGTGCAATTACTATCAGAATATCCGTTACTGTCCAAATGTAGACATGTGCACACTGCTTATGCCTAACAGTCTAAGAGAGAAATGAGTCCGTGGCTGGTGAGTCAATTTCAACTTAGAGGCCTTCACAGCCACCTGTGCCAGACTGTCCTGGGGGAGGGGACACACCAATTACTTTGGCAAAGGCACCCAGAATGCCTCTAGACCTAGGGGTTTTGGGGGGGGGCTTTATAGGGTCTGCCTTGGTCTAAGAAAAGTCTCACTTTGAGCAAGCCCTAGAATCTAGGAGAAATGCACGGGAGATAGAAGCACTAAGGAAGTCCTGGGTGAGGTGGCTAGCAAGCTCCCAGGATGGCAGACCTTGTGAAATGCATTGCCTGGTGCCTCCTGTTGCATGCCAAGCCTTCTCCACCCAGCAGTCCCAAGACTAGCTAGCAGTGGATTCCACTGTAGAGAACCTGGGAGAGGGCATGCAACTTGCCCATGCCACACCGATCACAAAAGGCAGGAAGGATCTGTCTCAGTTTGTCGCCTCCACCCCACACCACCCCACCCCCAGGCATGGGCAGAACCATGTTGCAATTGGAATTAGATCTACAACCTCATCCTTAGGGACAGATAGAGCCCAGGAAGTGTAGAAAATTGTTCACGGCCAGGCACAGGATCCATGGCAGGACTAAATACTTCAAGAACCCCCAGAGAATCCGTTTCGAAGCCCTGTAGAAGAGGAGCAGGGTGTGCAGTCCCAAGGGGGCCCCATGTCTAGTGATGGAGAACTTGGAGCAGAAGAGTGGGCTGGGCAGTGGGCATCTTTCTTGACCACCTGGCAGAGCCTCCACATCCCTTTGAGCCATTTCTGGGGTTCCTGAATTTCCCTAGTGCCAGCTCCCTGAGACCCTGACTCCCTCCCCTTCTTTCTTGCCCTGACTCAAGGACCCATGTGCTTCTTCCCTTGGCACCCAGCAATCTTGGCCAGAAACTCAAAACCCATGCCTGGCAGGTACCCCAGGCGCCCCTGCCTCCTTCCCTCCTCCCTGCCTGGCTCTGCTGTTCTGTACCCACACACTTGTAGGCAACCAGCTCACCCTGAGTCCCAGAGGCTGCCAGGGAGGCTGCGGGAGTACAGGGGCCAGTGTGCTCTTTGGCGCCTCAGGCCAGGGAGGAGGGCTGGGTGTGCCGCCTTGGCCACTGGCATCTCGGGCCTGGCCTGGGAGTGTAGCTTTTCTGACACAAACTTCGCGCGATTTGGGGGCTGCAGCAGGAAGGTGGAGGACCATAGCGCCCTTGCCCCTCTCGGGTTCTGTCTGCCCTGCCCTGAAACTGCTTGCCGCAGCGCTGGGAGGGTTAACAGGCAGCTGCAACCCGGTGGGCAAGGCTTGAACTTTTCCTTGCGCTCGAGCAGCCTGCCCGGGGAAGGCAACAGGGGTGGCAGCCTGGGCTCGGGCCCGAGCTCCAGCTGGCTGGACAATGGGGGCGTGATGAGCTGAGGGGGCTGGGGCCTGCGCCCTGGCAGGGGGATGCGCTCAGGCCCTTCCGGGCCGGAGTTGAAGCACAAGAGGACCCCGATGCGGGCGCGGTTAGCTCCAGCGCTTTGAGCGACAGCAGCAGCCGCTGCGGAGCTCCGCGGGCTGAAGGCGCCTTCCAGCTCCCCAGCCGGGCTTGAGCAAGGAGGACCGGCGCCCCAGAAAGTCAGCGATGCCAGCTGTGGCCTTTCCAAGCCCGGTAGTGGGCAATCGGGACCAGAGCGGCATTTTCTACGCAAGGCGCTGGGCTAGGGGGAAAATACGACCGGTTGGAGTCGTCTCCAACTGACTCTGTCTTGTCTCCAGAGCAGGCGAACCAAAGTTACCCCACTTGCAATCGAGAATGTCGCCCGTGCTTGCAAAAGGGGACTCAGGAGCTCGGGAACGTACACACACACACACACACACACACACACACACACACACACACACACACACGGTGTGGGAACCAGGGTCCCTACGATCCGCGGAGCCAGGGATGACCTCCGCTGCGGAGCCTGTCTGCACCGCCGCTCCGGGATTCCCCGACCCCGCTATCGTCCCCCTCGCCTTCCCGGCGCCGGGTGATCGGATGCAGAAAGCCGGCTTGGAGCGCCCGCGCCGGGCGACTGGCGTTTCCCTACCTGGGACAGCAGAACGCACAGGGCGAGTGGAGTTCTCGGCTGCATCTTGCCAGACTAGAAGCTCCCGGCGGCGTTTTCATTCATGCACGCGGCTGCACTGAGCATATTTTCCGTGGGAGCCAGCCTTTGAGGAGCGGCTCTGCCTCGCCAGCCAGCCAACTTCCCAAATAGATCAGCGGCAGCATCACGAAAGCATTGGGTAGAGGCTGATGACCAGGACCAATGGCTTTACAAGACGGATTCCTTCATAAAGCTCCCTCGTTTTGCATGGCAGATATGGGGCGAGCACCTCGCCGGCAGCGTGCCCCCTCCGAGGAGGCGGCACGCTGGCTTTTTTTCTTTCTTTCTTTCTTTTTTTTTTTTTTTTTTGGACTGTTGGGGCTCAGCCTCACAAATCACACCAAGCGATGCCAACCGATTCCACTTTCCCCCAGAACCGGAATTACAGCGGAGACCGGCGACCACTCCAGCATAGTGCAAAAAGATTCTCTTTATTAAAATGTTAATAAGATCCACTTTATTTCCAGTAAATCAAATAAAATAACAGAGGCAGTTCTGGCCCTTTCTATGCCCTGAAAGGCTTCCTAGTGGATTTTGGGGGGCTTTTTTTCTCCTCTCCCTCCCTTTCTTTTCTTAACACCCCCCCCTCCCCAGTGGCCCAGGCACAGTGTTGTTTGGTGATTCCTTGCCATCACACAAATCACAAGGAGGATAGATCAATTCGAGCTTGCAGGAAGATCTATCAAGGGGCAATAGATTTTATTAGCTGCTCAGGTGAGAGCCGGACGGACAGCCTGCTTCAGGAGCCAGGCATCAGGTACCCAGGCCCTGGCTGGGACTTGAGCAGGTTGTTTTCCTCTGTGGATGTGACCTTTCAGAAACCCTGAGCTGTTCCCAGGGGTTCGGAACAGCACTAGCCACTGCTTCAGGAATTTTACAAGTGGGGGGCTTTGGAAATGAAAGGGGCTCAATATCTCTGCCTTCACTCACAAGGATCTAAGAATACTTATCTTCACGTGCCTTTATTCACGTGTGTGCATGTATATGTATACATGTGATCACACACACACACACACACACACACACACACACACACATAAGGTGTTTTACCATAAGAGACATTTTTGCAACTGAGATAAAAACATCTGGGTGCTAGAGGAAAAGTCTAGAAAACTGAAATGCTAACTCCAAACTATAATTGCTCTATCTTGGATATGAGCTTCCTGGTAACCAAAGCAACACAAGAAACAAATGGCATTCCTTTTGCTCTAGAAATATGTTCACAATCCACTAAATGGTGGTGTGAATTTATTGTGTAGTGTCAATCAGAGCACAACACCCAACAATGGATCATGGGCATAGCCACTGATTATGGGCAATATTCCAACATCTGGCACGGGGCCTGGAACATGCAGACAATGATTAGTGTATACTGCAAGAATGGATGGCTAGGCTGGATCAAGAACCAGCAGAAGGTGAGGAGGAAAACTGGATCTGGAGCACACCTCAGCGTCTAAAGCCACACCGACCAGCACACCTTAGCATCTAAAGCCACATTAACCTGCACACCTCAGAGTCTTGAGACACACTAACCAGCATGCTTCAGGGTCTGAAGCCACACTAACCAGCATGCTTCAGGGTCTGAAGCCACACTAACCAGCATGCTTCAGGATCTGAAGCCACATAACCAGCACACCCCAAGGTCTGGAGTCACACTAACCTCTACACTATGTGAACTGACATGCTTGCTAAAGTTCCTTGATTGCCTGTTCTTCGGTCAAAGGCCGTCCTCAGATGTGATCACAGTGAGAGGCAGTGGTATCTGAAGCTTGGCTGTTTCAGCCACCTCAGACCCAACAGCCAGCAACATAAGCCCCAGGAGCCTGGGAAAAGTGGCTGTTTCTGCCCTTCTAGTCTCGGTCTTATCTAAGTAGAGTCAAACTCTTCTGAGCCCCTGAGAAATACAATTTTCGGTGGATGGTGTGACCCATGATGATGGTTGAGCAGCATGTGTGCAGAAACTCACCCCCATGATGCTCATGATGAGGGAAAAATAGGGCCCATGTCTGACATGGAATCAAACAGGAATGAAATCCAGACATCTGAAATCTCTTTGTTGCCGCTTCAGGAAAAGAGCCATCTGGTCAACCAGGGTCAGCTGCCCTGAGACCAGGGATTTATGGACACAAATAAGATAGAGAGAGGTCAACTCAGAGGCTGATAAACCACCATGAGAGGCATGTATGGAGGAAGAGGAAGATCTGGACAGGTCTCCAAAACAGCTTCATCAAGGGATCAGGAAGGTACTTCTTATAGTAGAGAGCAGCCAAAGCTGCATTCAAAGGACAACTTCTGCCCGCCCTTTCTATAGCCTCCCTATCCCATCGTCCCTAAGGCCACATGTTTCCAGTTTTCTACCTCCTGGGCAAATGTCAGGGCTGAGTTTGCTGCTCCATAGAACTGAAGTAGCACATGGATGCAGCCAAGAGGTTGTGAGTAAGGACGGTGTATGCTACTTTGAAGTGTTCACAGTTTGCCTGCATGGTTGCTTATAAATTATGAAAAAAACAGCTTAAGGGAACAAGGGGTTTATTTTCTTATGATAGTCCAGTTATACTTCTTAGTCCAGCATGGCAATAGAACTCACACCAACATCAGGGCCAAGGGAACTACTGGCCACATCCATGTAACAACTGAGAGAGGGATGATCCTTACTTGCCAGACCAGCGTGTTTGGCCAAGTGTCCACAAGGATGCCTCTTTATCAAATAGTTCCATTTTATTTACTTGCTTGGGGACTACTTCCACCCACCATGGGCTGGGGCTTCATCCGCTAGACAATCTCCTGCAGGTGCAACCATCAAGTTGGCACCTGTATCTAACTATAACAAGGTGGGATCATCTCTGAGGGTGTGAGGTGGGTTGGGTTAATTCCCCTGGCTAAGTGGATCTGAGTTAGTGCCATAGGTTTCCGTGGAGTATCTCATGGCATCATCTGTTGAAGATGTGGAACAGAAAGCACTGGCCATAGAGATCCTGCCCATCTAAGGAGCCTTCAACCTAGAACAATCCTTCCAGGAGGGCCCTGATGGAGTTAGGGGCTTAGTGTCTTTTAGGGGTTCAGTGTCTTTTGTCCCAAAAGACACTCCCCTGAGAAGGGGAAAAATCTTGGGTGAAGAAGGTGGCCCTGGCCAAGGACGTTTCCTAACCGCTTGTTTGTCATCTGCATTTGGAGCTGGAGCTACATTCCCAGGCTACGGGCGACCTTGTGAGTCTGAGGATACCGGTGAGGAGAGAAGCAGCTTGCAGGGCTGCTATCCTGCTGCCTGCCCTCCCCATACCAGCCCTGGCATTCACCAAGGTCCCAGGCTTTTATCCTAGACAATTTCTCCTGCCAGCTGCAAGCTCCTGCCAAGTTCCCCTGACTCCACAGAGACCTACCCCCATCCCTTCCTTGCTGTCGTCTCCACGGATTGGCTTAGCAGGATTGGAAGGAGATGACCATGCATTGAGCCAGCAGACCTGGGCGGAGATGACCACGGATTGACTTAACAGGCCTGGGAGGAGATGACTTCCCAGGCCTTGAGGTTCCACTAGACACCCCCAGAGGCCTCGGACTCCCCAAACTAGGAGGGTGGGAAGAGAGTTCTCAGGAAGGCAGAGCCGTTGTAGTGATCCTGTCTTCAGCAACATCGGGCAAGTGACTTATACTCCCGAAGCCTCAGTTCTCACCAAAGCAACGGGATACTAGCCTCTCACATGCCAGGGACCACGCAAGGCTACTTTCTTCCCTGTCCCCTACACGCATCTACATTCAGAGAATTGTTTTATTGCCAAATGATGTGATCAGGTGTTGATCAACCAGGACAGGAGAACAATTGCTTCATTCCGATGATTTAAAGGCTTCTGAAGAGAAAATCTATTTCCGTTTGCTTACTTCACCTTGTTTTTCCCGGGTTCCCTAATGGGGGTCTTTTGGCTGATGGATGGACCAATGGTAGCGAATAAATGCTAAAGCTGAAAACCACTGCTTGCTACCTGCCTCTGCTCTACCTCCCCCTGCATAAGCCCGAAGCAAGGCCCAGCTGCTACCACAGACGTGTAGCTGCCTGCAGACCCGCCGGAGGTTCACGCCCCTTTCCAGGAGCATCCGCTTGGGCTGGAAGCTGACGGATGATCCAACAGCCTGCAGCTGCCTCCTGTGGATGCCAGAGGCAGGGCTGTCTTCTCCTGGTTGACTGATGAGGATGAGAACATTCCAAAGTGGGTGGAGATGGCATGGGGATATGCACATACTTTCACGTCTGTGTACATACATGCACGTGTGTGTGTGTGTGTGTGTGTGTGTGTGTGTGTGTGTGTGTGTGTGTGTGTGTGCATGCATGTGTACTGAGGGCAATGGTACATATTCCAGAGGACAGAAGTCTTTTGTGGGGTTTTTTTTCCTTTTCTTCGCTTGCTCTGTTGATCTACAGCAGTGACAGACAGACAGGAAGAGCCCTCATGAGATAAAACAGCCTGGAAAGGTGACAGATGGAGAGCTGGTTCAGTGCATCAAAACACCTACACACAAACCTGAGACTGGTGCTTGGAACCCACATGGTGGGAAAAGAATTAACTCATGAAAGTTGTCTTCTGACCTCCATGTATGTACACCTTGGCATACGCATACCCGTTCTCTCTCTCCCTCTCTCTCTCACTCACTCACACAAAATAATATTTAAAATAAAACCGCATGGGAGAAAGTCCATGCCACACACCTTTACAGGAGACAGACAACATACCCTGAAGCCAACTATGTTCCATGATGAGCCATCATCACCCATCACCTCTCCCCAGAAACAAGTCCTGGCTAGAGGAGCACCCTGCTCGCCCCAAGGCCAGAGCTCCATGCCACGCTTGGCCATCTATGTTACTCAAGCCTGTATTCTATTGGCTCAGTTCCCCACCCCAACCAGCACTGGAAGCTGTGCCTCAGATGTGTGTTTGCCATGCGATTCATGATGTGACTTGCGTAAAATGTATCGTGGTAGTGGTGGACCAGTTAAGCTCAAGTTCCAAGAAACCCTCTCTGTGTCAGCTTGCCATCTCTGATGGTTCAGATGAGAAATGCTCCCTACTCCTAAGAGGCTCATGTAATTGGACACTTGTTTCCCAACTTGTGATGATGTTTGGGGAGCTTGTGAAACCTTTAGGAGGCGGGGACTAGCTGGAGAAGAAACTGGTTCTCTAGGGGACAAGCCTTGTCGTTTGTAGATTGACCTGTACTCCCGTCTATTCTCAGCTTCCTGTTCCTGAGATGTGAGCAAGCGGTTGCCACATGCTGCCGCCAAGACACAGCCAGCAGCTGACATGCCTTCCCACCATGACTGGACTGTAATCCCTCAAACCCTGAGCCAGAACAAATGTCTGCTCCTTTTGGTTAGTTCATGTCAAGAATTCAACCACAGGCAATGAGTAACCAGCACACTTTGCTGGCTCCCTGGTGGCTGGAAGAGAGAAGAGATGAGATCCTGTAAACCACAGGTGCTTGAGCAAGCCCAGCCAAGCCCTATCCAGATCAGTTTGTCCACAAATATGTAAGTAAAAAACACACCAACTTGCTCTAAGCCGTGGAGCCATTTGCTACACGGTGACACTTATCAGTAATCCATGCAGTGGACTGCTACTGGTTCCTCTTTGGAAAGTCGTGTTTCTCTTCCGTTTCCATCATTCACCTTCTAGATTGGAATATTCAGCTGGATGAGTACTCAACAGGCTCTGGAAGAGAAGGTAAACGAAGTGCTTCCTGCAGAATGTATGATGCTGAGCCGCTGCTGCCTTCAGCTCACTGCAAGGCGATGTGTTCCCGTGAAGGCCTCAACATTCGGCAAACACGGCAAAGAACTCAGTAGAGGCATTGAAGTGTGGTGCAGGTGCTTGGAGATCCTTGGGGGAGAATGCTTGGGGCGGGCACACTTCTGATTTCCCCGAGTGTGCATCCAGCTGTGCATTGAAGAAGAGGCAGAGGAAACTTCTTCTCTCCTTAGTCTACCTTGACACTGTGTTCTCTGTGAACAAACGTAACCAGAGCAATGGAAACGGGAGCAGCAGGCCACCTCAGCCTAACGGCTCAGGGCTTTCCAGAACCACTTTGATCCTGTGACTGAAAAGCAGTTAAAACCCCCCTCTAGGTGTCTCCCTTACCCAAAATTAGTGGTGGGTTTTTTTCTACACAGAGAAGCCTATAGTATGGGTCTCACAGTGCAGTGGCTTTTAGCGTGACCTTGGACCACAGGCAGCAATTTTACCTAAGAACATACCAGGCGAATTCTCGGGCTTCCCCCCAGACCTAGTTAAGAAATTCGGGGGGGGGGGGTGTAAAGCATTCTGTGTTTTACAACACAGAAGGCATCCCTTGAGAGCCACTACTCTAGAGAATTCTCTATGACTCATAATTAATCACTCACTCATTCACCCAGAAATATTCATGAAGCATCTACGGCATGTTAGCCAGTGAGCTAAGCAACAGGGAAACAGACGGTTGGTGAGCTTCGTGTGCTCAGGAAACTAAGGACTCTGAGAAGAAGGCTGAATCCATCTCGGGTGCTCTGAGGGTGCTGAGACACTGAGGTAGCAGAACTGCAGTGTGCTGAAGAGTCCACAAGGAGTGTGTGTCAGAACTAAGGCTGGATCCACACTTGGCAGAAACTGGGCTTTTACACATGCCGGCAAAATTTTAAAAAAAAGAAGGAAGGACCATAGTCATAATCCCACTCTTTCTATTAATTGAACTTGAACATCATACTTCACACTGCCATCTAGGCAACTTGTAAAAACATCAGTTCCTGCATGTGTGCACAAACGCGTGTGCATGTATGTTTAGGCAAGTACATGCAGCCATGCGTATATGTAGGCATGTGTGTAGGCATTTATGTGTCCAGGCATGTGTGTGTGCAGGCATGTATGGACACATATGTATGTAGATATGTGTAGGCAGGCGTGTGTGCACAGGCATGTGTGTTACAGGCAAGTATGGGGACCTATATATATTCAGACATATGTATATGTTGGCATATGTGTAAGTACTTATGTGTGCAGGCATGTGTGTGCAGGCATTTGTGGGGGGGTGTATGACTACAGGTGTGTGTGTGCAAGTGAGTGTGTGTGTACAGATGTGGTGCATGTATATATAGGTTTGTGTGTGTTATTACAAATTCACTTGGTAGACATTGAATAAGACCTGTCGAAATGAACTCTGAGCACCAACCTTCAGCCTGCTGTGGCCCCAGGTGGAGATCCACTGAGCAAGAACAGGGGAAAATGAGAAGAGGGAGGTCTCTGGGAAGGGGTTGGTGAGCAGAATGATGTTGACAGCCAAGGCTGGGCTGTCCTTGGGTCCTGGTTAGGCGTCAGCCTCCACCCTGCTTGGAGGGAGGAGCTCGGTGACGCTCCCTCACTGTGGGAAGGTCACCAAGGTCCTTTGCAGGACACACGGATAAGAGGGGAGAATTGAGGGGCAGGGACTTCTAGAAAGACTGTCGGAGACCGCATGACACACAAGAGCAAGAGCTTGGTCTCTCATCAGTGAGCAGAGAAGGGCACGGTGGTGTCCCCTGCTGCCTGGCACAGGGTCTGACTCACAGCAGAGGCTTTTCGAGAGCAGGTGTCTGAAAAGGCGCCGGCAAGTATCATAAAAGCTTTGTGCTACCCTCATCCCCCCTCTCCCCCTCCTGCGCCTAATTCTGGCCGCACCAACAGCAGTGAACTTCTTTTATTGTATGGCTCCCGTGGACTAAGAGAACGAGGAAGAGGAGGTGGAGGCAGACCTCGCGAGTCACTTTTGCCTCCCACCTCTTCTGCCACTGTGTCCTGCTGGTCCAGGGAAGGATGACACGTGTACCGCTGAGCCTGCCCAGCGCTCCTGCACAGCCAATCACAACGGGCAGCTTAGCTCAGCTGGGCCAAGCCCTTTGCCAGCTATGGCTCTGCAGAAAACAGGGCTCACTACCATGAGACCCAGAGACACAGAGGCCATTGTGGCCAGTCGTTATTCAGAAATAAGCAACTGGTGCGTAAAGGAGCCCCAGTGTTGTTTTGAAAACAAACCAGTCCTCACTGACTGGTGCACCTGGTTTCTCATCTGGCAGCAGATTGTGAGAGGAGTCAAACCTTAGCGGTCAGAGGTGCGGGTAATGGAGCTGGGTCACTGGCAGTGGACATTTGACAGTTACACCCCAGCCCAGTACCATCCTAGGTTCTCCGTTCTCTGATCCACCATGATAGAAACAAGTTGCACCTCAACCCCCTGCCACAGGGTGAATTGTCTTAGCTGCTATACCTTCTCTACCATGACTGACGGACCACACTAAAACCATGAGCCAAAATAAATCCTTCTTTCCTTAGTTTGCTCCTGCCAAGCATGTATGCATGTGCGTGTGCGTGTACGTGTGCGTGTGCATGTGCGTGTGTGTGTGTGTGTGTGTGTGTGTGTGTGTGTGTGACTGTTGTGAGACCAGGCAAAAGTAAATATAGAGCCTCTGCTTCTTGGAGCTGGATGTCACTCAAGGTAAGGCCTGAATGCTTAATTCCAACATATTTACACTGACCTTTCCAGCAATGAACGTTGTTAATAACTGCAAATCCAAATCCTCAGCGGTGTCTCAGCTTACCCAATGGTCCTCTCCTTTTGCCCACCTAATCCAAGCTGGCTGTGTCCTTGCAGACTCCTGCCCTCCCGGCTCCAGGCTGCAAAGCTGTTGCTTCTCCCCACGGTGGATTTCTTCCTGCTGATGGATTGTAAGGCCATCACTTGACAATTACTTGGGAAAATTTATTTACAATGCAATGCAGATCCCCGCATGTTTGCGCGGATACAGTCATTCACAGTGTAATCCAAATCTGCCAATGCCGCTGTGAGATAAAACTGCACTGCGTCTATAAAAAGAACCCCACCCGGTTAATGGTTTCTGTGGTCTTTTATGAATAGACCAAGGTCAGGGCCACCATAATGAGCTGGGGAAAGTTAATCTGTGGAAGCAAGTTAAGCACAGAAAACTACATTTTAATGATTGCGAATGTGTGGCAGCTGCCAGGATTTAATCGAGTGAGTGTCAGAAGAGGGGACCCCGAGACCCATTCGTTACCTAAGCTGAGCTTCTGGGGGCTGGACAAGGGTGGTGCCCAGCTTCTGGTTAGGTTAGAAATGATGTCTGTCTCTCTTCTGGCTGTGTGTTACCTATACGTGGCTTGACACATAGCAGACTCCCAACAGACTTATGAGGAAAACATCAGCCAGAGAGAGCTGCCCCAGGCTGACAGGCCTATTGTTTTGTGAGACTCGATTTGCCCTGGCTGAAGGAACTGTAATAGCGCATCTCTGGTACCTTGGCACCCATTCTCCTCCCCACCTCCTGACCCGAGGTGGTTCTCAAAGTTTGATCTACCAAGGATCCCAGTGTGGACTGGAGAGGTGGTTCAGTGGGTAAAGGCTTTGCCATGTGACTTACATCCCCAGAACCCAAGCAAAGTGGAAGAAGACTGACTGTACAAAGTTGTCCTCTGACCTCCATAGGAGGGTGGGGGGAGACATAGAGAGAGAAAGAGAGAGAGAGAGAGAGAAAGAGAAAGAGAGAGAGAGAGAGAAAGAGAGAAATAATAAATAGAAAGAAAATGTCAATTCCTGAGCTGAGGAAAAGGCTCAGTTTCCTGCACAAACATGAGGACCTGAATTTGAATCCCTGGAATCCACACGCAAGCCAGTGATGGCGGTGTAGCCAGCTGTGGAGGTAAGCCAGCTGTGGCAGTGTGCTCCTGTAATCCCAGCACTGAGAAAGCAGAGACAGGCAAGTCCCCGGGGCTTGCTGGCTGGCCAGACTAGCTGAATGGTGAGCCCCGGGTTCAGCGAGAGACTCCATCTCAAGAAAATTAGGTGGAGAGTAATCGAAGAACACACCTAAGGTCCACCTCTGGCTTCTGCACATACACACGCAAGCAAGCACCTGCATGAACACACGCACACACACACACACACACACACACACACCTCTTGCTCCCAGCACCTCCTATGGCAATGGCAATGCTAATTCTCGTCACTGTGCTGCATGAAGCTCCAAGTCGGCACGTCTTTACTGGCAAAATAGTTCTTAGCACATCATGGAAGATGACTGTCCAGCGCACACGATCTAACTGAGCTGCCTCCGGCCCCTTCCCCAGATTCACTTAGTTCCACTCCCCCACTTTGGTCACTACACTCTGCTCGGGCCACAGAACATGCCAAGCGCTTCCCTCCTGGCAGGCGCATGACAGTGGCTCCATCCAGAATGTCTGTCCCTTCCCCTCCTTCTGGGTCATTCATCCTCTGGGGCCATTTTCTTCTGAGAGGTGACCACCACTTCTCACCACTTCATCCTTCATCCTCTCTCTCTTCCTGGTTTTTGTTCCTTCTTTTTATCACATGCTACTATTTTACCCATGGCTAGTTTCTTTTCATATTTTTATTCCTCACTAGAATGTTCCATGATGCAACCTACACTGTCTGTTTATTGTGCTTTATTCTTTAGCATCAAAAACCTTTGGGGCTTTATGGCTTCAGAGGCAGCTCAGCGGTTAAGGCTCTGCCTCACAACAAGGTCCTGAGTTCGGATCCCAGGTCCCATGTAAAAACACCAGGTGGAAATGGAGGCAGGCTGTACTTCTGGCACATTAGACAGAGCCGGGGAAATCACAGAGCAAAGCAAAAAGGAGGTGAAAGCAATCCAGGATGATTCCAGAAATCACCTCCATAGAGACACGCAGTGTCCTTTGATACACACACACACACACACACACACACAGCAAAATAAATAACTAAAATAAAACCAGGCTTTTCATAATTGGAATTCAAAAATTGTTTTCAAGTGTTTATATGCATGAGGTACATTGTACACGTGTATGTGTGTGGCACTGTGGGTGGGGGGACACATGTGTGTGCAGGTATAAGTGCATGTAAGTGGAGGTCCAAAAGATTACATCATTTCAACTAGTCTGACTAGCCAGCTTGCTCTGGGGGTTTCCAGGACTCTACCCTCAGGGGCTGGAATTATAGAAAAGCCACCATGCCTGCCTAACATTTTATATGGGATCTGGGGACCCAAAGTCCCCAGGTACTTTGGCAGGTACTTTAACCAGTGAGCCTTCTCTTCAGCCCCCTAGTTTTAAAGCAATGAATGAACTGGCGATCATATCCCAAGAGCACTGGGCCAGTGAATGAACACGCAATTGTAGGCCAGAGCTAGGGCTAGTAACTCCCTCACTGGGAACCCCAAGTGGCCCCCACAGCTGATGCTTGCTGGCTAGCTTCTGCCAAGAACCAGCGAGCAAGAGCCTGGTCAGAAGAGACATACACACTAGAAAGGCTCGCGCTGGAGTAAGCACAGGACTAACATTCTGCAGCCTGCGGGGTAAGCCAGGTGAGCCGGAGTCCATTTTCTGCTGGGACAAATACTGGCTCAACAGAGTCCCTTTTCCCAAGGTGAGCAAGGGCATGCTGGGATATTTTCAAAGCGATTTTCTCTTTCCTGACGGGTCAGGAATTCATTGAAAGTCTTTTCAAAGTGCCAGATCCTCGTTCATAACATGAACCTATTGATCCTCTGTTTATCCCCAGGGAGCTGTGGAGACCACAGGAGCATCATGACGGAAGACCACAGAAAGATGCTTCTGGTCTCGTCCTTATTCTTTAGGGATTTAAATAGTTACATATTCCAGGATTCACCTCCTTGTTTCTCGCAGCAAACATGGCTGATAGGCCCTGAAC
Source organism: Typhlomys cinereus (assembly GCA_023101885.1). Classification (NCBI taxonomy): domain Eukaryota; kingdom Metazoa; phylum Chordata; class Mammalia; order Rodentia; family Platacanthomyidae; genus Typhlomys; species Typhlomys cinereus. The sequence goes on along the minus strand of JALPQD010000371.1, from coordinate 2,214,941 downwards.
CGACCCTTTCTTAATAAGAAAGCAGCACAGTCGTTCATTCTTTCACTCCCTCGCTCACATCAGCACTCATTTGATAAGAGAAATCAAACTGAGTGGAAGAAAAAAAGAAGTACCTTCCTGGAACCAAAGTAAGTAATTGGCTTGTAATCTGAAGACATCCAGATCCAGCCTGTCTTCCATCGAGCTGCAGAGTGATTGGTTTGTAATCTGAAGTCGTCAGATCCAGTCTGTCTTCCACATTGCTGCCGAAGTGATTTTAAGTTCACCAGAAAGGGTCAAGATGCTGCTGCCGAAGTGATTTTAAGTTCACCAGAAAGGGTCAAGATGCTGCTTTGACCAGCTGCTCTTCCTCTCAGCAGTCAACAGTCGACAGCACGAACTTCATTCCTGACTTTTTCAATGTCTGCACAAAACTCTCAGAGGGTGGGGCCTGGAGGGTGGGGGCTGGCTTGGTCAATGCCGTGCAAGCAAGAGACCTGAGTTCAGGTCCCCAGCACTCACTTAAAAGGCAGACACAGTGGCACACATCTATAACCACAGCACTGGGGGGGTACGAAGAGGAGCTGGGGAGAGCTCCCTGGCCAGCTCGTTTAGCCAATCAGCGAGCCCAAGTTTTACTGAAAGATCCTCTCACAAAATAAGGATTCAATAAGATGCAGGATATTGATCTGTTGCCTTCGCATACACATACACATAGAGACACATGAACATACACAAGTGCACGTGCATGCATGCACACATTCACATGCACCTATATGTACATGTATAAAGCACCACACATTCGCGCATACACTTTCAGTGGTCCTTTGTTGCCCTTAGATTACAATCCAAATCCCTAGCTTGGCATATAATGCTCAGGATAAAGATTCTAAAGAGCCGTCCTTTTTATCTCCTCCAATCAAGCTCAAGCACCACACACACAGATATATATATATACCCTCACCATATAAAGCTAGGCATGGTGGCACGCACTTGTAATCCCAGTGTTGGGGATACGGAAGCAAATAGATGCATGGGGCTCCCTGGGCAGGCAGCCTAGCCTTGTTGACAAGTTCTGGGTCAGCAAAAGACCTTGTCTTAAAAAAAAAAAAAAAGACTGAGCCTGAAGTACACCACCCAGCATTGTCCTCTACCGTCTACTCATAGGTACACCCATGAACTTCACAACTTCACACACATGAACCAAAATGCGTGCGCGTGTGCACACACACGCACACATACAAACTACATTAGCTGTCACATTCCCCAGTAAGTGTCTCTGATCTCTCCCCCAACAGTAAATACACTTAGAACAAGGTATTCACTTGCTAATATTCTTCAGGAGCTTTCTGAGATGATGTCATAGTTAGACACAGAGGTCAACTTGATAGTTGAGGGTTTGAGTTCTGGGCACATTTGTAGAGAATTAGTAATTGAGTTAAGCCCAAAGCAAACCTCCAGTCAACTGTTTAGTTGATGGGGAAGGCCAAACCCATGGTAGGTGGAACTAGGCTCTGGACAGGTGAATAAAATACAGAGAGCTGCTTGAGGAAGTTGGCATCCTTGTGTATACTTGGCCAGACATGCTGGTCTGGCCAGTAAGGATCGTCCCTCTCTCCTGCTGTTACATGGATATGGTGTGGCTAGTTCCCTCGGCCTTGGTGTTGGCGTGAGCTCTCCTGTCAAGCTGGACTAAGAACTGTAACTTGACTATCATAAAAGAATAAACCCTTGTTCCCTTAAGCAGTTGATGTGATTTTATCAGCAACATGTCGATGAACTGCAACTCATGTGGAACCAAGTTGAATTCTCATCTGCAGCCTCAGGACACCCAGTCCCAAGTACACATGGGATTTGTGCATAACATCTATGTCTCACCCACAGTCAGAGAACCAGGACATTCGCTAAGCACTAATCCAAATGTTTTATAACCATGTTTTCTTCCTGTTCAATCCCTTCCAGCTCCATGTGAAATATGGTGATGTCCCCACGTTGTGACTGACAACTGATCAACCAGCTATGGGGTGAAGGAACCTATGGTACTAGCTACTGACCTAGGGGCTGGAGCCTTTGGGACTGGGCTGCCTCCTCCTCAGCCTCTCTGTGCAGCCATGAAGAGCAGATCTCTGCTTGGAAGCCCCTCCTCCCCTTGTCTGCACCTCGACTGCGAGAGCCGGGCTGGGCGAGACACTGAGCTCACCACTGAACACTGGCCACCGGCCAAGTACTGCACCACATGTTGCGAATAACTACAGAAACAATAACTGACGTTCATGGAGAACTAATCGAGACTTAATTATCTTATCTTTAGATTTACTGGTTTATTATTTTTATTTAAAATATTGTCACATTAGATTTCATTATTATTCCATTATTCCTACCAGGCCTGATGGCGCAGTAATCCCAGCAGCTGGCATGCTATGGCAGGAGGAGCCTCAGTTCAAGGCCAGCGTAGGCAATTTAGCAAAAGCCTATCTCGAAAAATAATCAATTAAAAGGCCAGGATTAGGTCAGAGTTAGAGCACTTGTCTTGGTATCTTTTTTCTTTTTCTGCATATGTATGTGCATACATGCACGTGGTTCATGTGGTGTGTGTGTGTGTGTGTGTGCACGCGCAGAAGAGGGCACTTGTGTGTCTGTGCCTGTGGAGACCCAAAGCTGACTTCAGAAATCATCCTAGACTGCTCTTCCATCTTTCTGCTTTACTCTGGGATTTCCCAGGCTCTACCGTCCTGGGCTGAAAGTATAAGCAGCTGCTATTTCTGCCAGTGCTTTTATGCAGGATCTGGGATCCAAGCTCAGGTCCTTCTGCTTGTGAGGCAGAGGCCTAACTCCTGAGCCATGTCGACAGCCCAGGCCCTGGGTTCTTAAGCTACCTGGCAGTCACTGAAAACATAACCATCATTATGCAGGGCATTTTATACATCAGGCTATTGGATACTTTAACAGGCTTAAGAGGCAAATTCTATCATCCACTGTCCTTGCTTCAAATGGGTAAACTGAGGCATATGGCTAGTGAACAATGAACCTGCATCCAGACCTAGGTCCGGCACACAAACACTGACCAGCCTGTCACATTGCCTCTCCATCTGTTATAGAACCATTGTTCTATGGAACTGTTAATTTCCTCTGAGGCTCAGAGGCACCTCAGGTAAAGAGGGTCGTGGTCAGTGCTGATCTCATGGATTAAATGACATAAGTCACACGTTGTGGGCTGGGCCAGCTACCCCACAGCCAGTCTTTTGTGTTTCATGGTATCAGCCAGAAGCAAATGCCTGTGGCACCCAGCAGCAGCGTAAGCAGAATCAGCACCCCAGAAGAAGACAGGAGTCTCCAGGATGAGGACTCTCTCCTGAGTGGCAGAACAGGGGAGCAGCAACATCTGGGGAAGCTGGCTGCTCTGGAGTCTCTGAATATGTCAGCTCAGCCACTTCTGCAGGAACAGTGGTACCCTGCCAGACAGGGCAAAGTCCAGCAGGTTCCATAGCATCACAAAGGCATTACTGGCCTTTGCCTGACCACACACATGGTCTTGTTCCGTTGAGATGGGGAGAGTCCAAGGCACAGTGCACAGCCTGGGTAGGACCCGCTCAGCCCATCATTCACGGTGGGCAGATCCCTGGCACACCCAGGTGCCTGGAAGAGGGATGCACCTTACATAGCAATGAGATCAGAAAGAGAAGTCACACTCTTTGTTCTTGGAAAGGGCCAGCCCACTCGTGGACTAGAGCCCGTCCATCCTCAGAAAGCAGGTGTTCATAGGATCATAGCACACTCTTACTACATGATACCTGAGAGGTTAGGCAGGCAGCTGGTTGCCACTCAAAGCTAGTTAACAACGTAATTAAAATCCACAGGATAATAATCCACTTTGTTCGTTCACCAGATTGATCAATTCTTAGGAAGTACTGACTGCACTGGTATGCGCGTCAGGCACCATCTTGGGACACCAAGCCAGGAGAACAATAGAGACCCAGATAAAACCCAGCCGTGGAGGAGTTTGCACTCTAGCTGGTGGCAGGGAACAGTGAACAGAAGGAATAATCTGGGGTCATTTGCAAGAGTGGTGCAGGCTAGGCTAGCTGCAGGCAGGAATCTGGGGTGAGATGCAGCACTGCTGTGACTTTGGCTAGTTGCATGCAAGAACCCCTGGGGTGATTTGCGACAGTGGTGCACCTCTGACTAGCTGCATGCAGGAACCTCAGGTGAGATGCAATGGTGACAGAGCTCTGGCTAATTGGATTCAGGAAACAAGGACAGAGAGTCCTGGAACACAACTTGAATTCCACATCCGCTCACAGTTACTCTGTCATGGCTCTGGGGGGGCGTCACTGCAAGCCTGCTGCACTAGTAGCCTACTGACACCCACTCTGTGACATAAGTCCCTGTTTCTGAGCTGACTTTGCAGAGCGGCTAACAGAGCACAGAAGCCTTCCATGCTGTGCCGAGGCCGCAGAGCTAAGAAGGCGTGACCTAGGGCAGCTCAGCGGGTTCTACTCAGACCACACATACTCCTCTTGTGTGCACTTCGGGAAAATCTTCCTTGTTTCAGCTTCTCTCTCCCTTCGCAGCCACAGCCACCTCGTCTGCCTCCTGGCTTATAGCTTTGTCCAGTTTCTTGAGTCCACAAGTCCTGTGGCTGCATCCTGCAGAGATGCAGGGTGGGGTACCTCCAAGCCAGCCAATTCTTCCTGCTGTGGTTGGCCCCCAACATGATGTAATGGGAGACCAGGCTGAAACTGTTCTGTCCATCAGAGCTGAGGATGAGGGTGAATTAAGAGATGGAGGGACAGCGCACCCCGGTCTGCTGCCGTCCCCATGAATCAGTAAGGACAGCTTTGGCAGTTGGGCTGGGTCTGACTTCAGACTGCTTGACCCCAAGTCTGATAAATGTTGGATTTCACTGTGAGGAGAAGCTGTGCACTGGGCAGACAATGAGACCTCAGATAAATATCAGCTTAGAGAGTCGAAGTATGAGGAAGTTCCCGAATAAAAGGCTCGCGGAAGTAGACAGATGAACACAGTTGTGAGGCCAATCGAAACTTAAATAAGGGCAGCTGCATGCAAGCGCGCAGGAAGCACTGCGTATGGTGCTCCATGCAGTAATCCTAGCACTTGGGAAGCTGAGACAGGAGGATTATCATGACTTCAATCTGCGCTACAGAGTGAGTCCCAGGCCAGCCTAGCCTACAGCCTACTTTGCCTGCCTTCAAACCCAACCAAGCAAGTGAAGGAAGAACCAGCCCAGCCTTGCAGACCCCAGGGCCAGAGTCTCCTGAAGATTTATTAGGTCAGTCCGCAGCGTTGCTGACTTGTCTCTCAGCAACACTTCCGCAAGGGCCTCTGGCAAAGCCTGTTCGAACCTCCGCAGACAAGGACAAGTGGGTCTAGAAGATATTATCTAAGAAAGCTGGGCTGGGCCCCTAGGAGGTGAGCCACGTGCTTGCAGGAGCAGCAGAGATGTGGAGGTGGGCACGCAGGAGGTGCAGAGTGGGCACGGAGGAGGTGCAGCTAATCCCTCACGACATGACTCCACCAGCCTCTAATAGCCTAATAGCAGGGCATGTAATTGGCAGAAAAGATTGCCCTGCCCTTTACACGCGTGTCTGCAATTACTTTTCAAACTGGGGCGATAAGTGGCATGATTGGTTTCTTTCCTCAGGCTTCCGCTCTTTGGAGGTGGGGGGAGGGCGGCTGTCTCCTGAAGCTGTGGTCGGTGTCTGGGTCACAAACAGAACACGTCTGGAAGAAACGTACATCTCCCATCATGACTAATAACCTCCTGACTCCTTGCCGAGCCCGGCCTGGTCTCCACCACTTTCCGCCACCCACTCCTCTCCACACTTGCCCCTGGGCTGGGGTGCTGTCAGTCACTCCTGGCCCACCCCTGTGACCGCCAGTCCTCTGCCTGCTATACCAGGGGCTCACTTTAGGTGTGGAAAAGCCCTGCACTGACACTTTTATTTAAAATATCCCTTCTCGGCTCTCTACCCCTAAGTCACATGTCTTTTCCTTGTATTTAATTCTCTGCCTCACATGCCACAGTCAATGCCTGCCTTGCTCACTCGTGGTCTCTGATCAGCATTGAACTCTTACTTCTGCTACTACAATGAATACGTGGCCCAAACAATCAAGGGCAAGAGTTTGTTCACGCTCTAGATTCTAAGTTATAGTTGATCGTCGCGGAAGGAGAGTGGTACCTTCTTCAAGAGCCGAGGGCACTGGCCAGATCATACCTACAAGAAGAGCTGACGGAGGATATACTTTCTAACTTGCCATCCAGCCAGAGCCGGCCGGTTCTTGGTCCATGTTATCTACCTGAATAGGGAATAGTCCCTGGCATTTAGCTGGGACTTTCCACATCAATTAGCTAATCTCCCATGGGTTTCCTCAGAGGATTGTCTTAACTAAAGAGTTCTTCACAGGTGTCCCTGAACGCTGAGTTCTCAATTGACAAACTGATATCTGTCATGAACTGCCACAAACTCCTTGGAAGGGACTTTGCTGTGCACGTGCCTGTCTCCTCACGTGTCCAGGAGAGAGCCTGCTATAGCATGAGCACTCAGAATGTCACTTAGCAATGACTGGCTACCAAACCATTCGTGCTTGGACAGAGGATGGAATGGACCCTGCGGGCTCTGCACATGCCACTCAACTGGACGGGCATCTTCTAGTAAGGAGAGGCATTGGAGTGGAAGGTGGAGGCACCACCCCTGGACGTGACCACCCCCCTCCGCCTTGAGCTGGCATCCTTTGTCCTTCAGGAGCTCTGTCTCCCTGGCCACTCTCATGCCAACCGGCCCTCGTGGTTGTGCCCATCACATGAGGAATAAAGTGGCTTCCCCACCCGGTCCTGTGGGAATTGAACAGGACTCAGCCTGCACAGTGTCCTTTCTGTGCTATAAACAACGAGGACTTCTCAGAAAGTAATGTAAGATGCTGCTGTATCTGCGCACAGGCTGAGGGAGAAAAGAGAAGGTCATAGATCCCTGGGCACCTGCTATGGGGCTGGCGTCCTGCTGGGTATTTTTATCTGCATGAATGTATTTTTCACAGCAATCTCTATTTTTTTAAATTATATATATTTAAGGTATACAGCTTGATGATTTGATATGTTTATATATCTGTGCGTTGTGCAATAATCATCACAATCAAGATAATTATCAGATCCATCACCTCGCATAAGTTACTCTGTGTGTGTGTGTGTGTGTGTGTGTGTGTGTGTGTGTGTAGTAAGAATGCTTAAAATCTTCTCTGGTGTTGGTTGTCAACCTGACGCAATTAAGAGTATCAAGAAAAGCTGAAAAGATGGTTCAGAAGCTAAAGCACATACTACACAAGCAAAAGGATGAGAGTTCAGATTCTCAAAGCCCACATGAAATGTCAGGTGGGTGTGCCAGCCCACCTGTAATCCCAGCGGTGGAAGGTGGAGCCTGGGAATCCCCAGAGCAAGCTGGCGAGCCGGATTAGCGTGACATGTGACCAGAGCTTCGGAGATCTGGCTCCAAAGAATATGATAGAAATGATTTAGGGGGGCTGGAAAGGTGCTCAGGGGTTAAGCCTCTGCCTTGTAGCGGAAGGTCCTGAGTTCGGATCCTAGACCCCACGTATAGACGCCAGGCGGAAGCGGGGGCGGCCTGCGTTTCTGGTCCTGGTAGGGCGGAGCCTGTGAATCCCAGGGCAGAAGGAGGTGGAGGCGTCCATGGTGGTTCCCGAATTTGTTCGTGGTTCTACACACATACACACACATACATACACATGTGCACACACACATACATGCACAATTGAATAAATAATAAATAATAAAAAAATTTTAAAAAAAGAATTTTAAAAAAAAAGTGATTTCAGGATGATTCCCAACATCAACCTTGGCCCTCCACGTGCATGTGCTCACACATATGCACCCATTCACCCACAGACATGTATGCACATGCATACCCAACACACGCATACACAGAGGAAAAAAGAACAAACTAGGTATTCGAGAACCACACCTGTGAGTCTCTGAGGACATTTCAAAGGAGGACCGGCCAGTCAGTCAGTGACTGCGCAGGAAGGTGAGACATCAGTGAAGGTGGCGCCTTCTGCCCAGGTGGAAGAGAAGTCCCAGGAAAGGCATCGTGCCCATGGCGCCTCCCTGTGCAGCTACCGGGACTGCTGTGAGTCTCCACTGACATCACACTTCAGCTTCTTCAGCCTTACAACAAAACGCAGCTCTCCTGGGAACTCTATCAGCTGGATTGGGACCACTGAGGCTCCCAGCTTGTTGGACTGAGTAGCTACCGGGCTCTTGGGAGTCTTCAGAGTACAGACAGATATTATTGGGACTAACCAATCCCTGTGTTCGAGCCCATCCAATAAGCACCCTCACACCCTCACACACACACACACACACACACACACACACACACACACACACACACACACACACGATGTTAGGACTTTGGGCCCCCGCTTTACATTTCTTATAGCACACCAACATGCCATGGGTTTACCCCAGCTGATTCTATCACAGTAGGGGCTGGGGATAGGAAATTTGCGATGTCTCTCCAGCTCGTCCATCTTCGTCCTCTAAGTTAATGACTCTTCCTCGTCTACAAGGTCAGGAGCTCCCATCTGAATACTGGGCTGCTTGGGGGGTCAGCATTCGCTTTCCCTCCCTCATCTCGAATCTGAAACAGGAAATGTGGAAACCAGGAGAGGAAAGTCACAGTCCCATGGAAACAGTCAACATATTCGCATTCTTCTCTCTCCTCTATTGTGCTTTGTTTGCTTGATGGATTGATTTTTTTTTTATTTTTGCTTTGTTCCACTTTGGTTTGTTGATTTCAAGTGGCATTTTTGTTCAAAGCATTCTCGATTAGCCCCTTTTGTGGCCATTTGACCTGCTCACGAGACCTATAAAAAGACCCATGTTTTTGAATGCCTAGAGGAAGATATCCCTTCCCTGTTAAAAATGATCTCATCTTATTTATTTCTTCAATTGCTTGCATTTTATTTTCAGTTAGGAAAAAAAAGATACAATTGAGAGACCCAGCTTATTGAAAAGGTAACAAGACTTAATGTCTTGGAAATAAGAGTAATTCCAAGTGTCATCCCCTTGACGGGTGCCCTCCACTCCTGATCACACAGGTATGTGCATGAAGCGGGGGAGGGGAAGAAGGGGAGGGAGTTGCCACCTCTGAAAGACAGCAGGGAGCCCCCACCTCTGGTTACCTGCTGAGCACCAGGGTCCTTCCATACATGACATTATGACCTCATCCGCCTCAGCCAAGGTGTGTTTATACACGCCAAGGGCAGACAAGCACCCCAGACCCCTGTGCTCACCCGACCCTCAGAGCATGAGATCCAAGGTTCCCAGACAGACCAGAGAGTTGCTCAACCCAGTCTCAGGGGCTTACTGGTTTTTCTAAAACTACACACAGCCTCTTTTGGAGCAACTGTGAGGCCATCCTCACTGGACCCGGATCCCTGGCTGTGGAACCCCAGATCCTGTCCTTCCTGCCCACACGACTTTATTTCTGTTCTCACGCTGGTAAGGAATCATATTCACCAAACTTTGGCTTGCATCTTCAAAGAATTAATAAGTCTCAATGCACGAGAGGGGCCAAGGGTCTGAGTCTGCTGAATCCAGAGCTCTCCCACACTTGGCTCCCTTGGAGGAGCAATGCTGGCCTCCGAGAAAGTTCGCGTGCTTTCCAGCACAGCTGTCGGAGCTTCTTTCAAAGGTATGGTTTTCATAGGCCTTTCCCAAAGCCATCTGGGGCTTGCAAATTTAATACTAATGTACCTTCCCATCATTCCCTGCAGCCCTGGGGAGTTTGATATGCCTTCCCTGAATGTCCAGTACCCCTTTCTCCTCTGACGGCCATAAAGCTGTGTTCTCAGGGCCCTTTCTGCTGCACTGTTAAAGTTTGTAACTTGGTATATTAAAGGGTTTCAATGCCCGAGTCTTGAGACCCCGTGTAGAGAGCAGCTTTCCCTTTCCCTTCCCGCAACGCAGTTCTCATAAGCTGCAATGTGTTTTGAAACAAAAGACTAGTCTTTTGTCAGCAAAAACATTTCTCCAAATTCAACTTCTCTGGGTCTGACCTTCAGCTCTCCTTGGTACTGTGAGCTTGTATCCACTATATTAGTTTGCTGTTGTTACGTCAAAACTCCATGGCTTATAAAGCAAAGGAAATGCTTCTTGGTGTTGGGGAAATGGTTGACTTGGAAAAATGCTTGCCACATGGGAGACCTTGAGTTTAGATCCCCAGCAACTACATATAAAAGCTGGATCCAGCAGCATATACCAAGGGCCCAATGCTGGGAGACAGAAATGGGTATTCTGGCCGGTCTGGTTGAATCAGCTAGCTAGCTCGTTTCAGTGAGATCCTCACTCAATAAGTTGAGGAAGGCTCTCATCATCAGCCCAGTGCCTACACACCCACAAATACACAAACACACATTTTACGTAACTCAGTGTCTCTACAGACAAAGACTTAAGAAGCAGCTAAGCCAGATGATTTTAGCTTGGGGTTTCTGACAAATTTGACGGCTACCCAGGGCTGGTCTGTGGCTGGAAGGTCTTTAACCTCACATGACTGGCAAGGCACCCCTCATCTCTAACCAAGGCCTCTCTGCTAGGTGACCTGAGGGTCTTCTTGTGGGGACTGAGAGCCCGTGTCTCAGGAACAGGAGACCTGGAGACTAGGATGGAGAGGTGCTGTGCTTTTTCCAATGTAGCTTCAGAAGTCCACAAAATGAAACTCCTGCCATCCTTGGCTGGCTCTAGGTCATTCTGAAAAGGGTGTGAGCACCAGGCACCGGGGTCCCTGGGACTACCAAGGAGGATCCTACCCTTGGCACGTGGGCCTGACTCCGTCCATTCCTCTTGGCGTCCATTCTCTACATTACCAATTCACTTAAAGCGCCTGAAAATGCTCATAGGGATCCATCCACCTGCCCAGAACCTCTGCACACCAGCCAAGCATCCACATTTTACATTTTCTAGACTCTCATCACTCTTCAAGGTAGAGTTCATCCCTTGACTTAAACATATAAAACAGCGAGAACCAAAGTTCCAACAGTCTTTAAGGAGAGGAAGGATGAGGGAAGTGTTGCTTGAACCTAAGCTTCAATGAGACCAAACAGAACACTACTGAAAATATACAGATCACTGTGGCCATTGTCCATACTAATAATATTGATTACTTTTCTCATTGCTTGGCAAAAGCAATGGGAAGGAGGAAGGGGAGTGGAGGAGAGGGAGGAGAGGGGAGAGGAGGGCAAGGGAGGGAAGGTGTAAGAAGGGGGAAAGGGAAGGGAAGGAAATGAAGGGAAGAAGGGAAGGGAGGGAGGGAAGGAAGGGAAAGGGAAGGGAGAGAGGAAAGAAGGGAGGGAGGGAAGGGGAAAGGGAGGCTGGGAAGAGAGGGAGGGTTCATCTTGGCTCACAGTTGGAGGGCACAGTCCATTATGGAGAGGAATGCGGCAGCAGGAGCCTGAGGCAGCTGGTCACGTGGCAACTGCACTCAACAGCAGAGAGAGATGATGCTATGTTCAGCTCACTTTCCCTTTTCTATCCAGCCCATCATCCCATGTATGGAATGATGCTGCCTTCATTGAGGATGGGTCTGACTTCCCAGCTAACCTTTCCAGAAACGCTCTCACTGATATTCCTAGAGAATGATTTCCAAGATGATTCTCAATCAGTTCAAGCTGATAATGAAGACAGACTGTCAATCAATTATGATTTTGTAGATATGTTTGTCCAAGAAGGACTGGGACCTTGTGTTAAATCTACCATAGCAAGGGGGGACTTGGAAAACACTAAGTTCAGAAAGGACAGAAGTAAGGATAAAATCCAAACTGCACATGCCACGGGGGTGCCAAGAGGCTGCCAGCCGTCACCTGCAGAGCCTGGTCCTTCCTTCCTACGTTCTCTAGCGTCACCCACCTAGGAGTTCCCACCATAATCTCTCCAGACACACAAGACTTTTTCGGTTTCTCTTGTTTCCTTTTCCTTACCCCACAGTGGACCAGAAGTCTCTGGGTTGTGGCAAGACTATACCATGTTCGGGCACAGCTAGGCACCGCTAGCAGCATGCTCAGTGCCTGCAACAGCATGACCCTGTTGCAAGTCGACAGAGCTGCAACCCACATGGGAGGCAGACAGGGTGAACTGTGGGTCAAAGAATAACATGTGTGTGTAGGTGTGTGTAGGTATCTGCATGTGCACATGTATATGCACAGTGTGTGTATGTGTGTGTCCACCTGTGAAGAGGCCAGAGGTCAACCTTGGGTATCTTTCTTTACCACTCTCTACTTTATCTTTTCAGACAGGGTGTCTTATTGACTGGAGTTCACAGACTCCACCTTCAGTTAGACTAGCTGGCCAGCCTGCCCAGGAATCCTCCCATCTCAGGCTTCCCAGAGCCAGGGTTGGGAGTGCACAGGCATGAGGCCCCTTTTTCCATGAGGATGCTGGAGATACAAACATAGGTTTCAGGCAGTTTTAGAGCAGCCATCCTGGGAGGTCTCTGAAGGTCTTTGTAGGTCCTGAAGGTCACCCCCCAGGGCTGGGATTACCCTGAAGGAACACGCCCTACTTTAATCCTCCACAGAGAAAAGGTGGCCAACTTCCTCCAATCCTTTGCTTACAAAAGGATTTGGAGATTAGTTCTCCATTGTAGTTTCAAGCCCTACCATGAGGTCAGCTACAAGATCTAGTGGGTTGGATTCCGAAATGAACAGACCAATCAGACATAGAAGACCAAAACTCCAATAGGTTTGCAGAAACTGGAGCTAACCAATGAGGAAAAATCGCTTTTCCCAGGCCTGCCTAAGACTATAAATATCCCTGACTCTGGCAGCCATCTTTGGCTCCCTTGCCCCTCAGGGACTGCAAGTCAGGGAGTTCCTTTCATTTCCCTTGCCCCTCATGATTCCATGCCTGGAGTCTGTGAGCTCTTGGGGACTCTCTTGGTCCTTCATGTTCATTCTTTCTCTCCTCTAATAAACCCTGCCTTAATCCTCTACGCATGTTTTGGTTTCAATCTTGGACCCGTGAACACGAGAACCTGGACCACATAAGATCCTAGAAAAACCGGTAACATTTTGGCGAGCACAGCCAGGACATCGAACCCTGTATCAGGTTGTCATGCTTACAAGGCAAGTACTTTGCTGATTAGCGAGCCACCTCCCCACCTCCAGTAAAGAGTATCTTAACATGAGGAATTGTGCCATGTCCTCACATCTAATGTCCACCACAGAGATTCTCCCTTGGGGGTGAAGAAGACACGGGGCAGCAGAGGATGTGTCTTCTCCCTTTGGTAGCAGGGGTCTGGCCAGAGCACCCTGGCCTGCCCTGGAGAGCTGAGATCATAATGGCCTGCACTTATCAGCCCCCATTCATCTCCCTGGCACCCGGTAATATCCATTATGGAAAACACAGGAGCTGGGGACAGGCAGGAGCTGGAAGGAGAAGAATGCAGTGCCCTTTGTGCATGGCTGCTTTCTTTTCCATTTATAATAAACTCTGCTAAAAGCTTGTGTGGGGAGTTCAAGGAAATGGAGCAGGAGGAACAAAGGCAAACATCTACTTTATTTGTGTAACAAAGGCTCATGGGAGAAGCTGCTTTGGCATAACAACAGCACTCTTCTCCAAGATGCTACAAGAGCAGGAGAATTCAAAAGCGCTTACAGGAAAGACTGGGATTATTTGGAGCTGTGGTGGGTTTAAGAAGCAGGCTCTGACAGCCACTAGAGCAAAGGCCTAGGGGGCGGGAAAGAGTCTGTGTTTGAGCAAAGCAACATATGTTCCCCTGGTCTCTCCAGAGGCCCCAGATAGCATGAGGAGGGGCTCAGGAAAGGTGGCCAGGGGAGGCGATGGGCTGAAAATGGCCCTAGGTCCTTGACCCCCTCAGCCTGGCTAGGTGATTTGGTCTTTCCCATGGCCAGGCCACCTGGCAAATCCTCACACCTCCTCACACCTCCACACACACACGGGCAGAGAGAGCTGGGTAGCAGGCGGCACTGAGGAACACATCTTGTGCTAGCGGAGATCCCTGGAGGCTTCCCCTAGCAGAAGTCTTCCAAAAACAAGCTACCTTTGCTGTGTCTGTTTTAGGCAGTTTCAGAACAGGGCCATGCTGGAGGGTCCTTTGAAGGTCTTCCCCCCACGGCCAGGATGATCCTGAAGGAATATCTTGGAGGAACTGGCTCTAATCCTTCACAGAGATACAGCTGATAAAGTCGCCAGCTTCCCTCAATCCTCTGTTTATGAAGGATAATGGAGATTAGCTCTTCGTTGCAGATAAGCTTGATCATAAGGCCACAAGATCAACTGGGTTGGATCCCAATATGAACAGACCAATGAGATGTAGAGGAACAAAAGCTCCCATTAAGTTTGCAGAAACTGGAGCTAACCAATGAGGAAAAGCTATTTTTCTTAAGCCTATAAACACCCCTGATCCTGGCAGCCATCTTTGGCTCCCCTACCCCGCTCAGATTCCACGTTCGGAATCCATTAATTCCTTTCTGGATTTTCCATTATTGCTCATGGATTCCATGTTTGGGGTCCATGAGTACTTTTCCAGCTCACCAGCCCCTCACAGACTGTTCTTTTCTTTCTCTCCTCTGGCTCCCTTACATTGTTCTGCTTCCATCTCCGGACATGAGAACGCCACATTTTGGCGCAGCCCATCAGAGGACTCTCTTGCCCCTCACAGAATCCTGAGTTCTGTCCTTTGTCTCCTTTAATAAACTCTGCCTTAATCCTCTACACATGTTCTGGTTTCAGTCTTCAAGTCTGAACACAAGAACAGAACATAAAAACCCCAACGCATGTCAATGGCCCCAATGCCTCGTGTGCATCCCCCCTCTTTGCTACCTCCTCTTTCTCCTCCTCCTCCACTATGTCATGTGCTCCCACCTCCCAGTCCCACAATAAGGCTGCTGCTCCCAGAGAAATAACAAAGCAGCTCATTGGATTTCTCTGCTGCTCTTTTCTGAAGCCCCCAAGAGCGCCCCGCAGCTCACTTGGTAGAGCAATTACTTTCTTTGGAGCTAAACAGAAACTTTTAAAAAGAAGATATTCAAATGTCTAAGAAATGCCTTTCAAGGAAAGTATCCAACACCCTCAGCCATAAGAGAGATGCAAATGGAAAGTACTTTTCAGATTTCCTCTTACCCCGCTCGGAATGGCTGAGATCAGGAAGGCACCCTTACTGTAGATGGGAATGGAGACTGGCGTAGCCTGTTGTGGATCAGAGCTGGAACGCTTCCCTTCTTGAAAAGCGCAGATCAAACAGGCCTCGCCTGTTGCGGGGTCTGAAAATCCACCCAATGAGGCACTACTCCGAGCTTAGTCAAAGCTCACAGATGCCCGGCTGTAGGGGAGCCTTTCCTTTGGCTTCTCAAGGGACCAGACTGCAGGGGAACCTTTGGGTTCCGGCTATAGGGAGGAGCCTTTCCTTTGGCTCCTCGAGAAATAGCCCAGCCTCCTCATCTGTGGGGGTGGGGGAGCCCCCAGATGTTATGGGTTTGGGAGGTTATCCAAAGGTTCACCATAGAACAAAAGTTAAAATTAATAACAGGGAGGCTTATTAGAGACAGGGGGAGAGAGAGAGAGAGAGAGAGAGAGAGAGAGAGAGAGAGACTAGTACCAGGACTTACACACACAGGCAGGGTGATGTACGCAGTTTTTATACACAAGGGACAAAGGAGGTTGCAAGCCCCACCAAAGCAGTTTAGCCAGCAGTGTTTTACAATCTTATCAGCATGCAAGTTTCTTGCAGGCCCTCTTGCCAAATGGCATTCCAGAGGGGAATTCCCGAGAAAGGTAGGGGACTGGGCATTTTTATTGCCTGCCAGCAATTTCTCAGGCTGAAGAATTTCTTTTTAAGATTTTAAGATTTTCCTTTTTATATTTCTCCCACCCGCACCTACTCTGGCATGACCCGAGGTGATGTCAGGAAAGCAAGAGCCCTACAAAGCACTACTACCATCTTACAGACCCTGGCTCTGTGGAGTGCCACATTTTCTACCAGTATACACACAGGACACAGAGTTGTGCAAACTCAGAAGAGATTTCAGGCAAGACATACTGCCCACGAAGGAGGGGTTACACCATGCCTGTGGGTGCTGCAGGACTGCATCTCACTAAGCACCCCCTTGCTCCTCACAAGCTCACCCTACATCTCCTCCAGGGCCTCGATGCTTCTCTGACCCACCTTTGGCTGTTTCTTGGAACTGATGCTAAGGTTAACCAAGGGGGACAGGAACCCGGCCTCAGCCAGAGAGATGCCAATAAAGGGTTTCTACGCCCCTTTCGGCGGGAGTCTGCCTGCCAGCACCTTATTATTCTGGGAGAGTCTCAGCAGGCCCCTTGGAGCGCATTCATTATAGTTCCCAAGCTCACTGCCCTAACACGGCAGCCTTGATGGCCCCTTTTCCACCACTCCTGGCTTCCTGCAGCCCGGGAAGCAAAGCTGTGGATTATCAGCCTCCTGATCATGCGGAGCCTGTTGAGTGAGCTAAAGGGCAGGTCAAGGTTCCTAAAGGGAACCTTGGCTTGGGAGTAGGGTGCATTTACACAGAAGCTTCTAGCTTCTCCATGCTCCCCCATCCCCCAAGGGCACACACAATCAGAGGAGTCAGCGTGGGGGAAGATCTGCCAGCAGACGCGTAAACCACTCAGCTGGGCCTTCAGCACAGCAACAAGCCACACAAACTGTAGAGTCCTGTCACCTGGGCCCCACGCCTCACCCAGTGCTTCTAACAGTGCCATCTTGCCTGGCCCCTGTGTATCTGAGCTCAGTTTCCTGACGGTGGAACAGACACGCAAGTATCATGAGGTGGTGAAGGTTCAACGTGCAGACATGTAACCCAGGAGCCTGAAGCATCTGGTGCATAGTCAGGCTTGGTGGCTGCTAAGTGTCATCTCAGTCTCCTCACTGAGAGAAGGTGAGGACATTCTGCTCAGCCTGAGAGAGGAGGACATACTCAGCCTCAAATGCTCTACCATGTCCAAGCATAAAAAAGTGAGGAACTTGTAATTTATGATGCTGGAGATGGCACAATGGGGAAGACTGTTTGTTGTGTAAGTATGCAGACCTGAGTTCAAATCCCAGCACCTACATGAAAAGCCAGATATGGCCCTACACACATCTTTGCTTAGACCATAAGGAAGACTGTGAAATTCTGCTTATCTTCTTGAGATTTCCACCTTCTGCCATGAGCAGAGTTCCTTCTAGTAAAGTGTCACCTCTTTATCCAAGGCCAAAGAACAAAGATATGTGGTACAGAGCTGTTTGAAGCAGGCCCAGCCGCCCTATAAACATAAAGAAAAAAAAATACTTACACATGCTATGTAGTTTGAGTATGGCTAGTCACATAAAATTATGTAGTTAAGATCTAATGCATTTGCCATTATCATTAGAATATAGTAGTATAGACATTTTGCAATAGAAGATAACTTAGGTATAAAAAAAATAGCTGCTATCATGCGTTTCTTGGATGGGGAATGTGTCAGTTGCTTTTCTTATTGCCATAACCAAATGTCTGGAAGAAAGGTTTCCTTTGGCTCACTGCTGGAAGGTACCGTCTGTCACGGCATAGATAGCACATTAGCAGGAGCATGAGGCGGCTAGTCACATTGCGTCCACTTCAGAGAGGAGAGAACACACAGGAAATGGCCAGGGCTGTCAAACCTCAAGCCCTCCCTTCAGTGACTTAGTTTCTGCAGTGCACATCTAGCCCCTCTAGGTTCTAGAACTTTGTGCTACCAGCTGGGAACCACATATTCAAACAGGAACCTGTAGGGGGCATTTCTTATTCAGCCCACAACAGGACCCTAAGACTGGGCCTTCTCCCTGAATCCATTACCTGATCATTCTACAGAACGTGCTTGTCCCTGTAAGACGCTCATGCGTAGGGCTCTGTCTTTACTTACCCAGCAGGTGTGGGTATGGGGGGGGAGCTTAGAGCTCATTGAATTCTTTATTAAAAATGCTCATCAATAGATACCTCTGAAGTCAGGTTAGCCTCAAAAAGATCCTGTTTGGAAGAGTGCAAATTTGCTCTTCTCCAAGGCAGGGAATGCTAACGACTCCAGCACAGATGGAGTAGATTTCTTTGGGGAAGGAAGGCAGCACTTAGGTTGGTTAATACCTTCCCTGGCGAGCCGTTGCATTCTTGTTTGGGGTTTCTGGGCCCTCGTTTTTTGGATACGGCAGGAATCTTCAACTGAGATTTATGGGGTGGAAACAGTCGGCTAGAGCCCATGAATCAATGCGTAAGACCATCTCCTCCTCCATGCTGCGTACGTCCGTCTGCTCCCCTCAAGTATTTGCCCTTTTCTTACAATCATTATTTATCTGATGAACTGTAATAAAGCAGTTTCATGGGTATACTCTGCCAGGGGGCACCACAGTGCACATGTTGATATGACTGCTGCCTTCGGTCTAATATGCGGGCTCATCTGTCACGTCTTGCCACTGTGGATCTGCACAAGGGGACATCACTTGGAGCTACTCAGTTCTGTATAGGTGGACGACATTGGTAAACAAGAAACCTCCTGGGTGGTCTACAGGCCACTTGAACACGCCAGAAAGATTCTCCCAGAGAGTCTCACATGTTGGTGCTTCCCTCCCAACAGTCTACGTGCTCCTCAACCTGGCTGTTGTTCCTGGAGAAATCCCATGGCTTTTGGCATTGTCTGTACACAGGCCACTCCTGCATGTCACCTGCAGCTCACAACAACTCCCCAAACCCTGAATTCATAAGCAACAACTGACTAGCAACACCTCCACTTTGGTGGCTTATGGGCATTCCAAACAGAACACGTCCAAAGGGAGTTCTTGATCCACTCTGTGTACACGCACACAAGCCTCACATTCCTGTTCTTACATGTCACATTTTTAACTTCCTGGAGTCTTAAGAGGAGAATCTGGGAATCACCCTATGTCATGATTATGTACAGATGTCAATTTGATGGTTGAGGGTTTGAACTCTGGACACATTTGTAGAGAATTAGTAGTTAAGCCCAGAGCAAACTTGAAGGAGATTGTCTAGTTGACAGGGCAGACCCAGCCCATGGTAGGTGGGACTAGGCCCTGAACAGGTGAATAAAATACAGAGAGCTGGATGAGGAAGTTGGCATCCTTTTGTACACTTAGCCAGACATGCTGGTTCCCTCAGCCCCGGTGTTGATTCATGCTCTCCCATCAAGCTGGACTGAGACTTTAACCAGCAATCTTAAGAGAAAATAAATCCCTTGTTCCCTTAAGCCATTTGATGGTCATTTATCAGCAACCATGCAGGTAAACTGCCACACTCTACCACTCCATCTCCCTGAGGCCTGATAACCAACTTCTTGTACACCGAACTCATGGGCAGATTCCATCCACCCTTCCACACAATCATTCCCGGGCACATACCACTGTCTCCTCTCTTCACCAGGTCTTCTATTCAGTCTTCCTCATTCTCTTCTCAAAGAATCAACCAGTGGTTTGTTTGTTTTTTAATGTAACTTAAGCCATATCTTAATTCTCCTTGAAGTCTTCTAGTGACTTCCTGCTATAAAATTTCACATAGGCTTATATAGCTTAGTAGACTTAGTAGCTAAAAGCCACATAAATTAGTTGTTGGCCGGTTCCAGAAATTAGAACACAGGCTGAGATCAAAGGGCCAGCAGGCTGGCTCCTTCTATGGAATTATGGGAAAGATGTGTTCCTTCCCCCTTCTAGCGCTGAGGCTGCCTACAGTCCTTGGCTTGTGGCCCTTCCTCTCTTTCACTCTATTCCTGTCATTTTATCTCCTTTCTGTGTGTGCATGCTGAGGATCAAACTCTGGTCTCTGGGCATGCTAGGCAAGTCTTCTACCACAGCCCCTGTCTCCTTTCTGACTCACAATCCCTCCTCACCTGTGTGTGTGTGTGTGTGTGTGTGTGTGTGTGTGCGTGTGTGTGCGCACGTAGTGCTGGGGATCAAGCTGTGGTCCCTGAGCATGCTGGGTAAATCCTCTTCCACAGCCCCTGTCTCCTTTCTGATTCACAATCCCTCTCCCCTTTGTGCATATGTATGTGTGTTTAGGGGCTGAGGGGTGTTATAGGGGAATGCATGTGTGTAAAGGGTGAGTGTGTGTGTCAGTGCAGGTGCGTATATGCCATGACACACGTGCATAGGTTAAAGGACAACCTTTGGGTGTCATTCTTCGTCTTTCCCTCCTTGTTGATCTCTCACCACCGCTGTGGGCCTGGCCTGTTTGCTTCAAGAGACTGATATGCCACCACCTCTCATTCCCCATGTGCTGGGATTACAGATGCCAGATCTAGCATTCCAAACTCGGGGTCCAGCTTATGTGGTACGAGTTTTACCCGCCAAGCCATCTCCCCTGTCTGCTGACTCAGCCTCTGATGCTGTTATAAGGACCCTTGTGATAGTGATGGGACCTTGGTGGATAATCCAGGATTATCTCTCTATTACAAAGTTCATAGCTCCACCTCAGCTACAAAGATCCTTGTCCTGTAAGGTCAAACACAGATCCTACAGACTAGGACGGGATCCTCTTCGAGGGCTATCATCCTGTCTGTCATAGTTCTAAGAAAATGAAAACCCAGTTTCTGGGCCTGCATAACTGAGCATACTCACAGGTGTGCCCTCGGGCCCACCCCCCTCAAATGCCACTTTGACAAATGCAACCAAGTGCCACACAGGTCAGACACGCCCTCTATGCTATAGCTAGAAGGCTGTTTCCACATGTTCATTAGCCCATTCCTAAAATAATTCAGGTTTCTGCCTAAATATAGACCATGTAAAGGGCTCCCCAATAAACTGTGAGATTTAGACCCAGCCCAGGATGGGTGGGATTAGGCCCTGAACAGGTGAATAAAATACAGAGAGCTGGTTGAGGAAGTTGGCATCCTTTTGTACACTTAGTCAGACATGCTAGTCTGGCAAGTAAGTGTCGGTCCCTCTCTCAGGGACAAACACATTCATGTATGTACTCACCCTGTACATACCCTATATATGTATAAATAGCACACGTGTATGGATGTGTATACTTCCACATGCTGCATCTTCATATATGCATGCGCCCAATACATATCTCACATATGTACATACACCACATATGCACACACAACACACACACATACATATGAACACACATCTAATGCATATCCCAGATATGTAGATACTCCCCACACATCCATTCTTGTGCACCAGCACTCAAAACCTATCCCACATATGCACACTCAACACAAACATATGCGTACACATATCTAATGCATACCATACATATGCATGCACTACACATATACACACATGTGCACATACCCAACACATGCCCCACATATGCACACACACATACATCCACATATATGTAAATACACACCCAACACATATTCATACAAAACATACACATATGTGCACACATCCAATGCATATAGAACATGTGAACATGCAACACACATATATATGTATGTACATATACACACCCTACATATGCATGCAAAAATATACATGTGTGTACAAAGCTTAATGCAACTAATGTACACAGCATGCATGTATACACATATGTATATACACACCCAACACATGCCCTGCATCTGCACGCACACCACACGTGCATACATATGCATGCAAACTCCTTCACTGTCCCTTACAGAGTCTCTTTTCCTCTTTACCATCTGAACTGCTTATTTATTTGAACGTCCATCTGAGCATTGTCTTTTAAATGCAAGCTGTATGACAGCAAACGTGTCATCTCTGTCACTGTCCTTTATCAATTACCGTGCACTGCTAGCACATAAGAGGCATTCAATGCCTTCTTGGTGAACGCACAAGTGAGAGAGAATAAAAGATCATCATTGCTGGATGTAGTGGACCATACTCAAGGAGGGTGGCTAATTACACCATTTGGAGGAAGACCGAAAGCAGGCAAGATTTTGCAGGCTAAAAGACACTGGTTAAGTGAACAAAACACTTATCAATCCTTCCCAGATCTGAAACTCCCTGGGTGAATGGAGAAAATTGAATTTGTGGAGCTGAAAGCTCTTTCACCTGGAGGAAGTAAGCAAAGGGCTTCTTATCTGGGGCCACGTCTAGTGCTCAGATATTTGCTGTCTGACAACTCTGTTTTCCCCAGCTCATCCTGGGCCGTCAGTTCATGTGAGCGAGGCAGGCAGAAGCAATCTGACTGGGAGTGGGGGACACAGGGAGAAGGGAGGGGATCCTGAGCCAGCTGGACCTTCTTCAGACACAGGAACTGGGAGTTACATTGCTGGTTACATTAAATACACCCTAATTTCCCATGTTTTCCTGACTTTGAGGGGCGTACCCTCACTGAACCCTCGAAAGCTTGTATACACGTTAGAGAACAATAAAGAAGCCCTGTCTCAAATAAGGTGGCATAAGGATTGACACCCAAGGTGGTCCTCTGACTTCCATAAGAGAACCATGATGCATGCTCACCTGCACACGTGCACACGGAACACACGTATGCACATCACACACAGACACCAAAATATGAAAATAAACACGTCAGAAAGCCCCGGCTCCTCACTTGGTGCTGCAGAGGTGCAAGTGGGGGGAAGGGGGTTCAGAGCAAGACAAAAGCTTGGCACCTCTTTTCCCATCTGTTTTGGGTCGACTCAGTTCCAGCTCAACTTCTCCTGTATGAATATTAATCATTTAAGAAGTATCTCTACAGCAGGCTGATAAGACCGGAGGGGCTAAGGTAAGGCACCTAGGATCTCGATCCTGTAATAAACTCCTACAGCCACACCCAGAAGCGTCTAGCTGTTATCCTAAACCTGAAGTCACTGTGGATTCCAGGAACAGCAGAACCTCCCAAATAGACGACCTCTCTCGGTTTCACAGCAACCCCACTCAAATTGCCTCTGTCATTGTGATATTAAAAGACTCTTGCCTAAGCAACACAAGGAAGAAAGAGCTTATTAGCCAGTTCATGATTCCAGAGGAAATAAAGACCATCACGGTGGGGAACACAGTGGAAAGCATGGCAGCAGAAGCAGGAGGCTGACTCATGCCACAGAACCATTAGAAGGTGGAGAACAAGCGCGGGAGAGGAAGTGGGGCGGGGCAATCAAACCTCAGGGCTGGCCCCTCAGTGACATGCTCCCTCCAGCAAAGCTCTGCCTTTGAAACGTTCCATAATCTTCCCAAACAGTGTCACCATCTGGGGACCATACATTCACACGCATGTACAGCAGGTAGCCCGCATGGCTGCTGATAAAGTCATGACACGCTGCTTAAGGGAACAAGGGGTTTATATTCTCTTATGAGAGTCTGGTTACGGTTTCTTATCCAGCTTGGAGAGCATGCACTGATCGCCAAGGGGCCGAAGGGACTGGCCATGCCATATCCACATAACAACTGAGAGAGGGACAATCCTTACTTGTCAGACCAACATGTCTGGTCAAGTATGCAGAAGGATGCCCACTTCCTCACCTAGCTCTCTGTATTTTATTCACCTGTCAGGACCTAGTTCCATCCACCATGGGCTGGGTCTGCCCCATCAACTAGACAATCTCCTGCAGGTTCACTCTGGGCTTAATTCAACTACCGATTATCTATAAATGCACCCAGAGCTCAAATACTCAACCATCCAGTTGGCACCTGTATTTAACTATGACAACAGGATTCTGTGGGAGATGACTTACTTTCAAATTATCAATCACACCATCCGTGTCGAGATCACTCCCGTTAGTGGGAGCAATTACCCCTTAACTGGAATAGATGTTTTGTCCCCTAAGCTGTAATAGTCATGTCACAGAACCCTGACTATCTCCCCCAAGAGATGACAGCATTGAAGACTTTGCTGGGGCCACCTCAAAGAACTGTGGTAAAAACATCGCTAAAACAAGACAGCTCACCTTTGCTGTTCCTCCCTCCCTGCCCACTTCTGTCCTGTCCTCAGAGAATCCACAGCTCATGTTCCTTTCTGGGAAATGGGCTAAGATGATTGGTTTGTCCATCCTTCTAATATTCTCTTCCTGTTTTCTGGCTACATATTTTTCAGTTTGATTTATGGAAGGAGTGACTGGAGCTAATCTGTTGGGACCCCCAGAGTCAGGCCTCTGGTTTAGGATTCCAGTAACAAATTAGAGGTGGTTTGTTACACAAGTAAAGATAGATGGATTGTCTTGCGAGAGGCCAACCATGAAAGGTAGAGAATGTTCTATCTTGGAGTCCACATATGTTGGCCATTACTAGGTCCACTGGACCCAGTTCAATAGGCACAGGTGCACCTGGAAGAATCTGAAGGCAAGATGCACTGCCTGTCTGGATGGCTGGATGGCTTTTCTTTAAACCCACAGAAAAGTAAGTCTGCGCTGATGCTGAGGGTCTAGTCTTAGGAGGTTTAAAAAAAAAAAGAAGCTGTTTTCCTTTCATGGATCACGAAATGAGTCCTCTGCAGACTCAGCAGCCGCCCAGAAGAAACAACCCTGAAGTTCAGGTGCATCTACAGGGACCCTCACTGAAGTCTTATTGACACATGAGGGACACAAAAACTTGTCATAGAGCACCTCACTCTCACCCAGGAAGCTCCTTGGAAGGAAATCAGTCCAATAAGATTCTCCTTTCCAAATGCAAAAACGTCGTTTCCAAACAAAAGGAGCAAGATGTTTGCTACAGCTGCTGCACATCCATTATGCGGCTGTAGAAGCTCGTACCTCAGGTTTTTATGATGCAAAAAAAAAATAATAATTAAGATGAGAGGCACTTCTTGTTTCTACATCTTTTTTTTTGTTGTTGTTTAAACATGTTTTGCAAATGGCCAATCTCTCCTGTTACTTAGGTTAGCATCCAGAAAAGACTGGCAATTGATTAGAAAATCAGCAGCTGACACGCTTAATGACTCTCCATTCTACCCAAGGTATCTGCAGTGTGCTTTCAAAACGCATATGCATCCACAGTCCCATGACCTGTCTATGCTCTGACTCTTTGCTGATAATCACCCTGGTTAACCTGGGGTGCCGTGTGCCACCTAGAAAAGGGAGAGTTGCTGTGATAGTTAATCCTGGTTGTCAACCTGACCACACCTGTCATTAACTAGATCAGATGTCAGAACATCTAAAGAGATTATCTGGACCAACACATTTACAATACAAAGACCAGCTTTAGATCTGATTGGAACCTGAGAGTGGACCAGATAAAAGGAACCATAAAATAGAAGAGTTTGAAGAGAGGCTCTCTGAAGTTATGCTAGAAAATTCTCTTCCTCCTGCCGCCCAGTTTCTTCAACCCTCCAGCCCTCCAAGCCTCCAAGTCTTCAACATGACTAAAGTCTCTCCAGGAATCCTCCAGCCTTCAACGGTCACCAACCAGACTACTGGACTGGTCAGCTATTGGCAGCCATTGTTGGAATACCTCAGCTCTATCTCATAAGCCAATTGAATAAATTCCCTTTTTATACATTCATTCTGTTGATTCTGTGACTCTAGAGAACCCTGACTAACATAGTGGCCTTGACTTCCAACTTAGTTCTTTTATCCTCCAAGAAAGCCCATAGGTTGAATTTCAGAAAGTTGCTGGAAGAGTGATCTCCATTAAAAAAAAAAAAAAAAAAAAAGACTAAAGAAAAGTGCCAAGGTTGGTACCTACAAAGAGTCTAGAGGGGAAGAAGGGAGGCCTGGGTGGTGAGGAGGGTCTGAGAGCAGAGGGCAGTGGGCTGCACGGTGGCCATTCAAGTTCTAACCCCAGTAGCTTCCAATGTCCTGCATTAGGAAGCAGGGCCTGGACAGAGATAAATCAACTATAAAATGAGACCCCAGTCCAGTATCATTTCTGCCCTTCTAAGAACAGGCAGACAGACCCAGACAGATGGTCAGGTCAGGACTGAGGGAGAAGGCAGCCATCTACAAGCCAAGGGGTGAGGCCTCAGAAGACATGAAACACACCCACACTTTGATCTTGAACTTCTAGCCTTGAGACGATGAGACAAGAAAAATCTGCAGCTTAAGCCACCCTGACTACCCTAGAAACTAACACAGGAGGACTCTTACCATGCCTGCATCTGCTGTCCGGGGTGACAGTTGAGCTCAGAGTGGTTTCTAGAAGCCCCTGTGTGGGTATTCACCAGGAGGCTGATCCTGAAGGGCAGATCCAACATTCTGACATTGAAAAGTGACATCAGCTCCAAAGTTCACTCTCAAGAACCATGCACTGGAATTCTAGGGGGAAGAGGGCCTCTAATAATGTTTTAGATAAACTGACGATTTTGTGTTGAGCCATGTTCATAGGCTTCCTAGGGTGCACACACGTGCTAGAGGATCCCCCATCATCTCCACACGGTCAGCCCCCTTTCAGCACTTCTTGTCTGCAAAAGCAAGCTCCATCTCTGCAGTCCTGGCTGTCCTCCATCCAATGGCTCCTCACTTTGAGAGTACCCAGCCGCCCCCTTCCTGCTTTCCATACTTGCTGCTTTATATGGCTGGCTGGCTGGCTCTGTCTTCTCTCCTGTTTACAAGACCCATGATCACATCTAGATTTCCCTCCTGCAGGCCGTATTCTAGTTCAATCCAACCTCGGCGTCTCCCAGGGCAGCCTTCCTGCGCAGGAGCTCTGCGGGCTTCTTAGCAAAAACCAGACGCGTTCTGCCCCAGCCCAGGGCTTCTTGACCTGGGCTTCTGTTAAAGAGCCTGTTGCCATCTAATGTCTGAAGTACAGTGTGACTGATAGGGGGTCGCTCTGGGGTCTGCATGTGTCCAGGTTCTTTTGTTGGGGAGTTGAAGATTGAAACCAGAACACACGTAGATGATGAAAGCCCTTTATTAGAGGAGAGAAAGAATGGAACTCATGGACATGAATCCATGAGGGGCAAGAGAGCCCTGGAGGACTCATGGACTCCAGGCATGGAATTCATGAGGGGTGGGAGAAAAGTCAGGTAGGAACTCACAGACTCTAGATGTGGAGTCCATGAGGGGTAAGAGTGCTAAAGATGTCTGTCAGGTCAGGATTATAGGCCTAGGCAGACCAAGGAAAAATGGCTTTTCTTCCATTGGTTAACTCCGGTTTCTACAAATCCGATTGGAGCTTTTGGTCCTCTATATCTCATATCTCATTAGTCTGTTCATATTGGGGCCCAACCCAGTTGATTCCCACCCACCCCCCATGTGGCAGGGCTTCTCTACAATGGAGAACTCATCTCTATATTCTTTCCTGAACAGAGAGCTGGGGGAAGTTTGCTGCTTTATCTCTGTGAAGGATTGGAGTCAGTTCTTCCTGATCAATAGGGTGTGTTCCTCACGGTAATAATACCAGCCCTGGGGATGACCTTCAAAGACCTTCAGAGGCTGTCCAACATGGCCGCTGTGAAGCTGCTTAATGACCATCCGAGATCTGCCTGAGCCTCTGCTTCTCGGGCAAGCTCCTCGGCGTTTCCAAGGCCACAGATGCAAGGACAACCAGAGTGGTTCTAGCACCACAGGCATTGGGAGCCAGGTGGCCTCTGTGCTTCTCTCAATGTCTGAGCATTGAGGACACTTAGCAAACAAGCTTCATTCTACTGGATGCTGTTGTCACCTTCCAGGGGGGACAACTAGAAGTCTTCCACACACTGCAAATAATGGAGGTATGGGGATTATTTCCTGGGTAGTTGCACATACACTCAGAGCCGTCCTTTTTATGAAAGAAAACTATAATCAGGTCATAAACAGGGAAAAATAACTGCTGCAAAAAGTTTTCAACCAAAGACAATGTGTCCATGGAGCCCTATTTCTGACTTAAAACTAGGTTTTACTCCTTCCTTCCTTCCTTCCTTCCTTCCTTCCTTCCTTCCTTCCTTCCTTCCTTCCTTCCTCCTCCTCCCTCCCTCCCTCCCTCCCTCCTTCTTTCTTTTCTTTTTCTTCTTCCTTCCTTCTCTTCTTTTTTCCCTTCATTCTTTTGCTAGGATTTCTAGTATAATAACTACAAGCCCTGAAAACAGCACCAATACATTCTCTTACACTCTCAGCAGGTCCTGCTAAAGGCTTCAGGAGAAATCTGTCCTATCTCTTCCATCTCTGTGTCCCTGCATCCCTCAGCTTGTGGCAACAACACTTCAAATCTTCATCTTCACACACCTCTCTCTTCAATGTCCTCTGTCTTAATAAGGGCGCTTGTCACTTGAATGCAGGACTCACCTACAGAAGCAAGGATGATCACGTCTTGACCTTACACTTCATTACCATGGCAAAGATCTCACTCCAACTGAGAGATCGCATGATAGAGATATTAATATGGAGGTTTAACTTGGGGGGAGGGGTTATATTTAACAAACCACAATAAAGAAAACTTAAGATCATGAGTCTTTAGAGCATCTGCCATTCTAAGGAGGGTACCTAGCAGTCCTAACTGTCCATAACATTGATGGAGGCTCCATTCCCAGCTGTGTGTTTCTAAGAGAATGTCCAGCTCAGTTCCCAGGAGAGTGTAACTGGAGGCTCTGGGCCATGTGCATCCTTTGTTCACTCATTCTATGGAAGGTAACAGAGTGATTTGTGAAGGATGGATCTGCACCAGCATGACGCTGCCCCTTCTCAAATGAAGAGGGCCACAGAGTAGCTTCAGATCTTCTGCTTGATAGGAATTGTCTAAAGCAATCACTAGAAACCCAGCTGCAGAGGAGCCAAAGTCAGGGCTGAGGGGTTACCTGCATATATTGTCCTTGGACCTCAGATCTAGGCTGTACTCTCCGCACAGCTAACCAAATGTGGAGAGCGTGTGTGCTGAGGTGCCCGGTGAAAATAGCTGCTATTTCCCTTGATCACTTCCCAGGGCTTGTTTTGGATTGGATGGGAGTCCTCAGGGGCAGAAGAAACTGTTGGAGTAGATCCCGTCTCCCAGGGCCTTTGCTTTACTGCATCCACCAAATCCTTATAGTAAGGTAGGGCAGTCAGTATACATGAGCTTAGCTGAAAGCAAAGATGCAAAGTCTAAAAGAAACAAACTAAGACTTTGAAAGTGAGAGCATATACCATTCAAGAGGTGAGCTCCATACTAAAGCTTCCAGACTTGATTAAAATAAAAGCCAACATGAAATCTTAAACATTTACTCAGCCATATGTTGTCTGTCAACTTCCAAATATTCCCTGGAGTAGAAGAATAGTCATCTTCATAATAGTAAAAGTAAAATAAAATAAGATAAATAAAAAACAAAAACCCACATGAATGCCTATCAACAGAGAACACAGTTGAATGTGTTCCGCTGTGAAGGGTGGCAGATAGCCCATTATGGTTGGAATGTGAAATTACCCCCCCCCAGGCCTATGAAGTGGTTCCCAGTATATGGCACTCTTTGGGGAGGTTTTAGAAACTTTGGAGGATGGACCTAAGTGGAAGAAGTGGGTGGGAAGGTTATAGCCCAACCCTGCCTCCTGCCCTTCTTACAACAAAGCCCCCGCCCATCTCGTTCTCCTGCCACCATGCTTTCTCTGCCACCACGGTCTCACCTCAAACTGTGAACCACCAAAATAAATCCTTCCTCCCTCATATTGCTTCTTGTTGGGTATTTGGTCACTATGGTGAGAAAAGTAACCAATACAGCTACTGAGAACAGTACATCCACCTTATGTAAGAACACATTGCGGAATAGTAAGTGGGAAAGATTGCTGGTCTAAGAAGAAACCATTGCCACATGTTCCTGTAAGTGGAATGCGACAGAGAATCACACAAAGCTGCTCACGGGGTCTCCTCTGGGAAGGGTGGGCAGCTAGGGGAGGGGTGACAATGGGGTGTTTGAGGAGCTGCTCCCACGCTGAGAGTAGGTTTCATTCTCTCACCTCTTGAGCAACCGAATAATCATACTGATTAATTAAGTTATTGTTCTAAAGAGCAGAAGGTGACCACTGGATTGTTTCAGAGGCTGTAGAGGGACAGTTAGGTTTTATCACAAATGAAAGACACAAAATTGAAAAGAGCTAGTATGAGCAGTGGACATGTACATCACAGTGCCACGCAGTCATGTGTGTACATTGCATATCTCAGTGTCACAGTCGCGTGTGCATATCACTACCATACTATCACACAGCCATATGTGCCTATCACACTTGACTTTGCTACATATTCATGTGTATACATCACAGAGTCACATGTATAAATCATGCATCACACTGTTACACATTCATTTGTACACATCCCACAGACACATGTGCATATCACACTCTACACTGCTACACATTCATGTATACACATCCCACAGACACATGTGCAAATCACACATCACACTGCTACACAATCACATGTGCATATCACACATTACACTATTACACAGTCACATGTGTATATGTAGAATTACATACACATTCCTGGCAGCTATATAATCCCATTTTATGGTTTACACTGAACAAATTGTGATTTTTTTTTCTATAACTTCTTTCTGTTTTTTTTTAACTGCCAAATGGGAATTTGGGTTGGATTTAACACAAAAACAATATCTACTGTCCCTTCTACAGGATGCTCAGCAAAAGTGAGTCAGCTCTATTCTATGGGAAGTCTCATCTGTGAGATGGGTGTAAACAGAGAAGGTTCTGGAAATTGCCAAGGGGTTGAAGGAAAACAGGTAAGGAAGTTTTCACACATCAAACTGACCAAGTTTTGAATTCAGAATCCACCAACCAATATATAACTGGTCTCCCCCACAAAATGATACATAAAAATAATCCTTCCAAGTCAGCATGAAGACTGGAGGAGGAACTGTACGGAAAACACTCAGAAGAATCGACCTAACCTAGATATTGAGTGGGTACTGACCCTGCTGCCTGCTGCCTTTGAGTGACAGGAGTCAACCTTGGACCTTCAGATGAGAGGCTCTGTGCTTCCAGTTGACAAAAGGTGGCAGACAGTAGCAAGAAGAGTCTCAAGTTGGCAAGGGTGGCAGATAGTAGCAGGAAGGGTCTCTAGCTGGCAAGAGGGAGCAGAGAGTAGCAGGGAGGCTCTCCCTTCTGGCTTTGTGTCTATCTGTCCTTCACCCAGGTCAAATATAAACTGTCACCAGAAATTCCCGAAACCAAAGTAGATGACACCCCGTTGCCACAGCCCTCTCGGTTCAAGACTTGGGGTTTGCTGTTATCACCCACCGATCCAGAGAGCTCGCGCCTTCAACCCGACTGAATACTGACTGAATACTGGGAGGAGGGCATCAGATAAGCATGTAGTATCGCTAAAGGAAACACAGGCTTCATTGGTTTGGATTCTGAGACTGTTTTCTTTCCCACCCTCTCTGATGTCTGAAGCAGCTGGCCACGCCTTCCTGGATAGTCACGGTGTCAAATGCTGGGGACAGCACTTGCTCACAATTTCCTTGAGTGAATCAGATGCTAAAATTAGGACAGCCACACCCTCCTCTTACAAAACTCAGGCCCGGCCCCGCCTCCCCGTCGTGCCTGTAGCGGCTTCTCACACACCCGGTGGGCCATGGGACAGGGTCCCCGGGGTGCAAGCAAATGTCCAAGGGCCACAGTGGAGAAGGCAAACCCATCCCGGCCAAGAAAAGCAGGGGTTCTGGAAAGACAGGGGGAAACCTTGCCAGGCTTGGTGTGAGCACTGAATTTCAGGATGTATGTAATGTGCCCAAGATGGCTTCTGACACTTGGTGCACGGTGAGCGACGGCAGTCCCACCTCCTCCCCCTCCTCTTTCTCCTCTCTTCATCTTCACTTCTTCCTTTTCCTCTATGCTGTCCTCCCTTGCTTCTTCCCCTTCCTCTGTGTATGTGTATATGTGTGTGTGTGTATAGTGTGTGTGTGTGATGCATCTGTGTACATGTGGAGGTCCACTGTCAACCTTATTCCCTTGAGAAACTGAACATGGAGCTAGTCCAGCAAGTTCTAGCAACCCTTCTGTCCCCACAGCACCAAGGTCACAAGCACACATATCCCTGTGCAACTTTGTAAGTGGGACTCAAACTCAGATGCTACTACCTGCCTGGTAAGCATTCTGACCCACAGATATCTTCCCAGATCCCGCATGTTCATACAGGTGCCTCACCACCCTCAACGGACCACATTTTGGCAGCAGCTCAGGATTCGCGCGTGGATAGTGGCTAGCATGCTGGATGCAACAGCAGACAGAAATACGTCGTCAAGAGTCAATGCTCTGCTCAAGCCTGTGCAGCTGGAAATGATGCAGCGTGAGGAGGACCGTGTCCATCCTGCTCCAAAGCCTGCTGAGACTGTGACGTTGTGGTGGTCACGGTGTCAATCTCACAGTGACCTGTGGGGTTGCTTCTAGGTCTCCTGGCAGAAGGACCATCACATGTGAAGGGACTCTGGGAATCATTCCCCTGGGCCGTGGCAGTTGCATCCCAACCTGTCTGTCTAACTGGCCTCTCTGTGTGGAGAGTCTCCAGCCTGTCTCTCAGCCAGGGTCCGTGGAGATGGCCCACAATTAGAGCACATACTGTGAAAGTCTGAGAACAGGCGTTCACATCTCTATGACCCAGGAAAATCCCAGGTGGGTGAGACGGACTAGATGGAAGTCTTGAGCTTGAGCTAGAAAAAGAGGAACCACGAGAGCACGCTGGGTGGCCAAACTAGTCACGGCTGTAAGCTCTGGATTTGATCAAGAGACACAACTTCAATGACTGAGGTAGAGAGCGATTGAGGAGGATTCTAAACATCGACCTCAGGCTTCCATACACACACACACACACACACACACACACACACAATCCCCCCATATGCATATGTGGCTACATATATGTAAATATGCATACAGATCATACATATGTAACATGTGAAAAAGAAAAAATAGTCAATATTATAACGGATACAGCTAAGCCCTCCCACCCTCTCTCTTCCCAGGCACGGGTGACCTTCTCAGAGACTGGCTTGTCCTTTGTCCTTTAGAGCAGATTCGTGTCAGCTTGGCAAGTCTGGGATGTCCTCAGGAGACACGCTGACTAATCGGCGCTGTTCTCTGGGGACGCCACGCCGCTTACTTGTTCTCTACAGCAGAGGACACATAAACCCGAGGAATCTCTGCAAACCACTTTGAGTTACTTGGCTCAAATCCATGCATGTCCACCCAACGCCTTGCTCCCCAATCCTTGGGCCATTCTAGAAATCATATGAGGCTGAGTTCATTTTGAGGGAGCACTGCCCTGGGGCTCTCTCCACTCTAGGAGGCTCCCCTCTGTGGAGGTAGCGTGCGGGCTGGCTTTGCAGGGTGAAAACTTCCTATTCCTCACCCCCCAACCTCCAGGGTATCACCTCCCAGTGTCAGCAAACACATGCCAAAGACAGATCTTCCAGCATGGGGCCTGTCACTGTTGATTTTCCAGCCACATTTTCTGCATCCCTTAGATGAAAAACTAATTAACTGGGGGCCCTGTCAACTCAGAAGCACATATCTTGAGCACCTACACTAACCACAGACATTACCTTCAAATGGACAATCCAAAGCACAGTATATAATTCCCATTTCCTCCCATTCCATCCAGCATGCTAGCCAGTATCCACACGTGGATCCTGAGCTGCTGCCAAAATGTGGTCCGCTGAGGGATGGTGAGGCACCTGTATGAATATGCGGGATCTGGGAGGATATCTGTGGGTCAGAGGTGAGTAGGCGAAAGTGGGTATTTGCCTGTGCCCTTGGAAAGAGGTAGGCAATTGTAGGGAAGTTTCTGACAATTACATATGTGTAAATTCCCACATGCAGCCATATATTTAATCCTTAAAACTACCCTGCAATATAGACATGACATGGATCTGAATAAATGTCTGTGGCTAGGAAGTTAGCTTTGGTGCTTACTTAAAGATATGAGCTCTGGCAATGCTTGGGGACTAACAAGAAACACACAGCTGAATGACCTTTTGAAGGGCCAGCAACTGAGGAGTGTGAACTCAGCTCTGCCACTTCCTTAGATTCATAGTTCGTTTCCTTCTCCACAATAGGTGGACCAGCAACTTCCCACCATGACGCCACTGCAGCTGGGGATGATTGGCAGACTGGCAGGCATTGCAAAATCTGTTCTCACTATGACTCGATCAGGTGGGAAAAGAAAATCAACAAGATGTGAGGGGCACTGGTTTTCTCACAGGGCTAGGATTTGAACCCAGGTCCATCTGAGTCCAAAGCCAGATTCATTCCCACTGGGCTATGGTGCACTGGAAGCACATGAACCAGATGTGTATGAAAAGCCAATGTATTCTATAGATTGTCCCTTTGTGTTCATGCAGATGGTTGGCTCAGGTTAGGGAGAAAGAATTTGAAGGTTTAAAGATTCTTCACTTGTGATATAGCAGATATGAGCCACTCAAGGACTCAAATTTACCGTCCTGGGCCCCCCACCTAACCGACATTGATCCAAATGAAATTATGAACACAGTGTCCCTGACCCAGAGTAAATCCATCCTAATGTCTCGCCAGACCTTTCTTTGCAGAACAAGAAACCACCTCACACCTCTCCAACATGCCCCTGGCCTGTACTCAGCAAGGAACCAGGTGCTGATTTCTCCACTGGGTTACCCACATTGCCTTCCCGTAAAGGGAATGCTTACAAGGACAATACAACTCTGAGATTCAAATACAGCTGATTTTGCCAGAAGTCCTCACACCTGCTTCCATCCTGATCTTCTACAACCCACCTTCCCGCTGAAACAGTTGCCCCTACAGAAGGCAATGTGAGCAGATTTAGAGATCCATGCCCATGGAAGTTACAGCTGTGCTCGGCCGCAAAGAAGATGCTCGGTGAAACTCAGTCGACGTGGCACCTGTTCCCAGGGAGGAAAACACTCGGCCGGCCCTCAGCATGTCTGGAGTCCCGTGTTGTAACGCAAGAAGACAGATTTGGCTCCCGCCGCCCTGGAACAAATCCTAGCCTGCTGTCGATACAAAGTGAGAGGAGTGTACATTCCCATCTGCCCAGCCTTCACGGGTGTCTGTCTATGGCTTGGGTCGGGTCCAGGCACGGTCTTGAATTAAAGGTTGAGACTGATGACTCAGAACTTAGCAAGAAATGCAGACGAGAAAATGGAGCTGTGGAGTGGAAGGGGTCGTCTGTGAGGGTGACAGGGAGGGACGGAAGACACAGGTGCTCAGCCCGAGTCCCACCTGCGTGTCCCAGGAGCTCCCATAAAGCTCCAGAGCTCTGGGCAGCAGAGGGCACTCTGAATACATTCTGAGTAAACAGTGCACTTGGAGAAGAAGCGTTGGGAGTGAGTTTGTGTCTAGCATTCGTGTGGGAAAGGTCACGGAATCACAGCTGTCACGTCCATACTCTCTTGTTCTCAAACACAAGCATTAGCCAGACTCAAGAGAAGCGACAGGGTGAAGCTGACTCTTGCATGAAACTGCAAGTTTTCAGAACCTAAATGTACACTATAAACATATATCTACACACATGTGCATACACATATACATACACACATGTACACATATGCCTATATGTGTATATGTACACACATACACATACACACAGGTGCACATATATGCATGCACACACATATATACATGCATGAACACATACATATACATGTGCCTACATGCATATGTGCACGCATAATATATACACACACGAGTGCACATATATGTATGCACACACATACACGCATACACACATATGTACACATATGCCTACATGCATATGTGCACACATAATATATACACACACAAGTGCACATATATACATGCACACACATATACATACATGCACACATATGTACATATAGGCCTGCATGCATATGTGCACATAATATACACACACGTGCACATACAATAGAGGGACTATTATGATCCAACTTCAGATGAAGCTCCTGCAAACCATCCCTTCATCTCTGTAAGTAGTGCTCCCATCTCCACTTGACACAAGAGAAAACTGGTTAATAGAGAGATCAAGTAACTTACCCACATTACCAAGGAAGAAGTGGTATGGAGAGGTCACACCAAGTATAGGCACGTTTGACAATGTGGGAGGAGAAAACATCAATTCCTCAGTCGCTAGCAAGGATGGAAGGCATGGTGACCTCGGTGTTACACCTGTACCTCAGAAGATGTGCAGAAATAAATCACTTCTGCCCTGCAGTAGCCACTGCTCTCCCCAGCCAGCTGCTGACTTGCTCTGCTCTGAGCGCTGGCAAGCGCAAGGTTCCGTCAATGGTCAAGCAGTCTCCACACACTGAAAGTCCACACGTGATCTGCAGGTCTGAACCTCATGCCGACCTGATGGGCCACATAAGTTAGCTTTCTGAAGTCATCAGTCCCAGGAAGCCAAGGGAAATACAACACACTGAACTGAAAGAAGAGTTAAAGGAAGGCGTGACAGCTAGTGTGGTCCAGATGGTGCCTAGGCAGGCCTCTGGCCACACCTGAGAGAATGCTCTAAATTTAAGGCAGGTCCCTTGGGGAGGGGCTGTCTTTCATTGGGTTGGGAAGACCTGTCCACTGTGGATGGCATGGTTCCCTGGGCTCAGAGCCCTGGATTGAATAAGAGGAGAGGGAAAGTTAAATGATTGAGAGCACGGACACTGGTTTTGCCTTCTGTTCGTGCCCGTGAACACAATATGACCGGTTTCCCCAACTCTGACATCGAGACTCTCCCGTCATGACCATAGTTGAAATAAACTCTTTGTCCCCAAAGTGGGTTGGGTGGGAATTTTGTTGTGATAACATGTTATAAAACTAAAACAAAGGGAAAAACAGGCCATTCTACCAGCCACAATGGCCAGTCCTTTAGGATGCAGCTGTTAGATCCCCGTAATACCAGATGTCTCAAATGCATTAGGCCTGGTTTTATCCCATGTCTGTGGGCAGCAGCAAAGATGGAATAGTCAATGCACTTTTGGTGGCTGGTCCGCAAGGGCTCATAAAATGATAGAAGAGAAATTTCCTGCTGTGAGTGTAAGAGTTCTTTTTAGAAGGAAGAAAGGCTACAAGTCAAGCAAGCCACATCCATTGAGGTCGTGGAGGATATGGCCAGCATGGCCTAATTTCTCAGAAAGTTGTTTTCCATCCTCTCACCCTTCTAGAAGATGTACGGCAGAGCATGCCAATGGTAAACACTCAATAATACGTGAATTGATCAACCAGAGACTCAGTGGCAAACAGCGACAAACAGATATCACAGAACACAGACTTTCTAAAGGTAACGGCAATGTGCATTTATAACAACTCTATGGCACATCGAGAATCTTCTAAAACATAGCTCTGGCTAATCTTACTCGTGTCCTCATAGAGTTTCCGCTTGAGATAAGAGGTCCATCTGGGGCTGGAGAAGTGGCTCAGGGGTTAAGCCTCCGCCTTGCAGGCGGAAGGTCCTGAGTTCGGATCCCAGATCCCACGTATAGAGGCCAGGCGGAAGTGGGGGTGGCCTGCGTTTCTGGTCCTGGTAGGGCAGAGGCTGTGAATTCCCTGGGCAGAGTAAACAAGGAGGAGGTGGAGGCGTCCATGGTGGTTCCCGAATTCGTCCGTGGTTCTACATACACACAGACACGCGCACACATACATACATACAGACACGCGCACACATACATACGCACACATGCACAATTGAATAAAAAAAAAAATTTAAAGAGGTCCATCTGGAAACTCTGTGCAACATTGTATCACGAGCCTGTGACTCCATTCCTTTCCCAGAGATGAGAAACACATGGTGCCTGCGCCTCCCCTTCCCCAGGGCCCACATTCAGGACAGACCTTGCTAATGGATCGAGATGCTCTTCCCATGGAGCCCAGGCAGCCAGAAGCAATCCATCAGAC
This sequence comes from Typhlomys cinereus, assembly GCA_023101885.1. NCBI lineage: Eukaryota > Metazoa > Chordata > Mammalia > Rodentia > Platacanthomyidae > Typhlomys > Typhlomys cinereus. Next base: position 2,177,278 of record JALPQD010000371.1, on the reverse strand, counting down.
CTGACTCCAAGGTCAAACCCACTGATTACCCTGACTGACGGCATTTGGAACCACTGCTTTGGCACCCAGCCAAATGATGACCCAGCTCATGCCTGACCACCTCCCCAGATGGAGAGCACATTCTCATCAAAACAGCACACTCCATCTTCACCATGTCGGTGGAAAATATTTCCTAGGGAAAGCAGAGATAGCACATCTATGCCTGGTGTGACTACCTTTTGCCCAATCCTTGTGAGACTCATCTTAAATACATAAACAAGGGATAACAGGGGGCTCTTGTGGAGCAGAAAAAAACAACAAAAACACAAAGTGGAATTTTCATGAACTGTATATTTTTATGCCTACTTAACTGTGTGCATATGTATTCATGTGGAACAGGTGTACAGGGAACTCACAGGGCCAGTGAAGGCCAGTGGACATCCTTGGGTGTTACTCCTCAGGACCACATGCAACTCATTTTTGAGACAGGATCTCTTGTTGGCTTGGAACTCATTATATGGCCAGCTAGACCAGGTGTCCATCCATCTCTACTGTCCCAGTGCTGGAATTACATATGTACACAAAGTCCTTTTTTTTTTAATGTAGCTTCTGGGATTGAACCCAGGCCCCTTGGTGCTCATGCAGCAGGCACTTACCAAATGAGCTATCTCAGCCTCTGAAAAGCACAATGAAATTTACCCTAAATGCCCTGCTTTTGATTCACAATGGCATAAATGTCCCCAAGGAAAGTGGGAAACATGCCTGCCTATTAAAGTTCACTTGGTGCCCTTATTTCAGCCCTGCTTCAGAAGGAAATTGAAGCCACCTTCCAGCAACATCCTTGTGGAATAAGCAGAATCTGGGTCACTGGAGATTGTTTCTCCCTCCATCAGCTGCTCCTCTCTGTCTCCATTCATCTTAAGACGGTAATCGGCCTGAGCCGGAGAAAGAGGTATGTTTGCTTATGAGATGCTCGGCGACCTAATGAAAGATGTTGTTGGCAACCACACAGTCCCCTGTGCCCACAAATAGGAATGGAGGAACAAAGCCCGAGTGAGAAGAGCCCTTCTCTCTCTCTCCTGCGGTCCTGTGCATATGTGTTACCTCCCTCACTGAGCATGGGCAGACAAGGCTGCAGCCTCAGGGCCTTTGACCCTGTCTGCTGATAACACATCCCTCACGGTCTAAAGAAGTGCTAACACAATTGCACTAATATTATACCCTGAGCAAAGAGGCTACTGAAAAAAATAACGAGGAAATGGATAAAAGACGGATTGAAGGAACGACAAGATGAAGAAACTTAAAGGGATGCTGGATTAAGGGACAAAGAAGATGTCCCAGAGGGAGTCATGTTTTTAAGAAAAGAGCAGCAAAAGCTTGCGGAGCCTGACCAGGGAGCCTTGGGGAAGAACAGGTGGGGAGGATATGCGAGATGCATCACGGACAACCTGCCCCTCACTGGAGGCAGCAAGAACAGAAGGGACGACGTGGAAATGAAGTTGATTATGTGAAGCCTGTGCCCGGGAGCTCCAGACAGGAGAGAAGCTGAGATTGCTCCTCCCGGGCCCCTTCCCAAGCCATCACTCAGGCTTGCAAATGTCACTCCGTGGAGAGCTTTTCTAGCTATCTGAACAGTGTCCCCTTGGCTGGCAGGGCTGCGCTTCTCTTCACGTTTATTTGCACATGTATTGACTCTTTGTCTCCCTGCCTGGGCGCTCCCTGGCCACAGGGGATGGTCAGTCAGCACTTACAGGACTCTGTGCATGGGGGAAGTACTTCAGTAGGCTTTGCTACATCGATGTATGAATAATTGAAAAAGGAAGGCAAATTTACTCTAACCAAATATAATAGTCTACTCTTTCAGAGCAAGGGTGGCTTAAAAATAGGAACCCAAAGACACGTCATATGGAGAGGTAAATTTAAAACCAAAATTGAAAGCTAATCAATACTGTGTAAGAGCTGATCTGGTTACAAACACATCTGGAACACTGGAATTTAACATGTGAAGACCAAGAAACCAATACCATCCTGGCAAAGCAGCCACATCCCTTCAAATCCAGAAACTGCACAAGAGGTTGAAATAGCTAAAATGATTTTATTTTGACCCCTTGGAGTTCTACTCCCTTGAATAAGTTCCAGATGGACTGAAGTGACATACACACACACACATACACACACACACACACTATGAACAATCACAGCCAAGTATTTTCATTTACTGGTGGGAGAATTGCTGAAAGTCAAGTGTTGAGATTTACTCTTCTCCCATGTCGAATCTATTCTCTACCGTGTTTCCAGAGAGTAATCTTCTAAACCTGCAACTAAGCTCAGGTTTCTTCTTTATCTGAAAGCCCTCAATGGCTTCCAATTACTTCTACAGTAAAGATCTAAACCATTAGCACAGCCCACATGGCTCTCCTCGGTCTGGCCCCTGCCTGAACCTTAGAGTTCATGTCTCTTCTGAGTCAAGAGTTTACTTCTCTTCTTCTATGTGCCAAATCCACTCTTGCCCCAGCTGTGAACTAGAGTACCCTTTCATCTCTGCCTCCTCACCTCTATTCTACATGGTTCTGAGTTTGTTACTGAACTCGTGATAAGTCTATGTCTTGGTTCAGCCACCTGCCTTCAATAGATCAACAGAAAATCAAATTTACAGTGAAAAAGCAGAAAAGAGAGAAATGCATTCCATATGGCCATAATGACAGAGGCAGAGTCAATTCATTGCTTTAAAAATCCCTCCGAGGTTTGCATGTGGGACCTGGACTTTTTAGGGGCAGGAGCTCCACAGTGACACTTGAGATGTTGCTCGCCCCACTACGGATTGACTTCAGTGTCCCCTGCAGATGGTCTGATAAGTTGCCAGGGCTGAGTGACATGGGCAGACAAGCTCCTCCTCTGGCTGGAACCAGATATGGTAAATTTCCAGTACTCTGTGATATCCCTCTGTGTGTGAGACTCTTGGGGAAGTTCCATATTCTTGGGGTCCATTCTCTTCTGATAGTCCCAGATAGCCAAGAGGTGGGGTACGGAGTAGAAGCACTGTTTTGGATACAAGCTCAATCTTCAATTCCCAAGGAAACCTTCCCTTGTCTTCCTGAATAGATGTTTTCCCGATAAACATTCTTGGAACCTTCTGGAACCTTTGGATCACAGTGTTGCTTTCATGTTCATCAAATGGTTATTCATCAATAGCTCTGTCATTTCCTAGTCTGTTGGCTCAAGGAGAGGCATGGTCAGTATCTTCCTGTTTCCTACTATGGTTTAGATACCTTGGGCCATAGAAGATGGTCAGTAAATATTTTTACTGAACAAAGCAAACCGTTCCATGTTTCTTGGCCTCTGACATAATAAGACTTGGCCTATGTATGTTTGCCAGGACAAAGAGACTGAGGGTATTTATAGTCTTGGCACATCTCTAAGAGTGAGTGGAAGAACAGCCAATCAATGACCCTTCTTTAGGATGCTGTGATACTGGGCTGTTTGACTTTTATTCTTCCATGCATTCCTGGATTCTAGGGCACGATGTTATATTTACATATACTATACACCTTGCCTGCAGCTGAGCCCATTGAGTCGATCTTTTGAATCCTGATTTTGTCAAATGACTTTGTCTCTCCTTGCTTACTCCGTTTTCTTCTCAATTATTGATGACTGTTACATGACTGCATGACGATTATGGGAAAAGAGCATGTATATCGCCTCTGTGTCCTTTCTTCAAAGCTGCAGAACCCAGTTCACAGGCAGATGCTCAACAGCTGCATGCCAGGACTCTGAGGTGGGGGTCAGCATCTCTCAAAAGTGTGTGCATGGCTCTGCTGATGGGCTAATGTGGGTGAGTTCTCACAGGACTTGAAACTCAGACATCTATGTCCCCTGAGGGTCTTTACATGACTCTAACAGTCGGCAAACTTGTTTGAGCCATGGAGTCTGCTGTTCCAGCTAAATCCTACCCAGAAGCCTGTGAAATGGCTAAATTCGCTAAATTCAGAATGGCTTTCTGCCAAACAAATTGGAATCACTTTGGTTAGGGAGACAATGTTTGCTCCCAAAGAAAACCTGAGCTAGAGACCTGAGCAAACTAAGTGAAACCTCTGTTCAATTGACATGCCAGTATACAGCTGGTCATTTATTCTAAAATATTCTGGAATATTCTGGAATGTTTGAGAAGGTACTAGAAACCTCTGTAATTGTGGAAATGTTCTGTTCTCTGTTGTCCACTATGGTTGTGACTAGAAACATGCACTATTTATTGTATACTAGAAATAGTATACAATAGTTAGTCAGCTGAAAAAAAAAAACAACTTAAGCTAATTTACATAATTGAAAGTAACCACACATGAGCAGCAGTTATCCTATTAGACAATGTGTATCTAAAAACTCTGAGTTGATTTAACTGTAACAGTCTCTATCCATTATCTTCTTATCATCTGCAAAGCACAATGGATTAGGAATGAAAATACTATCTTGGGTGTCAAGAGAAGTCTGGTGCACAGCATTCACCCATGAGCCATGTGCTCCCTTCCACTTCCCAGGATCCCCTGCAGGGAGGTTGCAGTCATGTGACCTGGTCTTACCCAAAAGCTCTGCTTGAGAATGCTACATGGCTCTTCCAGCCCAGGGAGCTGAGACTTTCTGTGTCTCCCTGAATCTCTCTCCTGCTTTCTCTTGCTAGAGACCCTGTGCTCTCCGCAACATCACAGAAAGATGTGGTGCGGCGCTTCCACAAGGGACACCAAGCTTTGCATGTTCCATGATCCCTGGGATCTCAGAGCTAATTGTTACAGCAGCGCCCCTGTTGCACAGACTGATAAATACCAGTGGCAAAAGCCCTTCGGATTCCTGGTGGAGGAAGAGCAACAAGGAAGCAGCAGACACAGAGCTCAGACCAAGGTGGGTCACAAATGAACCCACCACCCACCAACAGGAGCACTGCATTCAGAGCCGTGGCCTGGTGGGAGAAAAGGCGCTTTCAGTTTTCATCCAGGTTCATAGTGGTGGATAATTGGGCGTGGGACTCTCTGTGTTAGTCCACTATCTGCTTCTAAGGTGGAGTTGTGCACACAAAGCTCTGTTTTTTCTGTTTTCCAAGGGAATCAGGCCTCATCCGATTATGCCGTATGGGGGGAGGTTATAAAACGTGCATAAGCAGTGGTTCTTCAGGGAGCCCTGTGGCCTGGGAGCTGTCGCTGGCAATGATTTGATGGGAGAGAACGGGGCCTGCAGAACTGGGGGAAATGAGGGAAACAGACAGGAATCTATTTCACTAGAGGCACTTCCTGTCTGAGGAGAGGCAAAGCCCTCTGCCAGGTCTCTGCTCAACACGTGGCCAGTTGGGTATCAGCTCAGATGAACTGCATCGTTTACTTAAAAGGTGAGTTTGCTCACTGTATGTGTTTACAGAATGTCTTCTCTCCCAGAAGCAGGGATTTCTCAGTGGGGGCTTCTCAGGGTTCCCACCCAGGGGTGCCTAGGACCCAGTCCAGACGTACCACTTATTTCCCGACCTTTCAAAGACACTGGAAAAGGGGGTTGCCATTCTCAGTGTTGTGGTCTTGTGAGTTCCAAAGTCTTTGCTCAGCACAACATTGTATGCTGTGGAGTTGTAAGCAGGCCTGGGGACCACACAGCTTGGGTGTGAATTCTGGTTCTGCTTCCTATTGGCACCGTCTCTGGCGGTGAGTAGAATAGGTCCCCTGTACTTCCAGATGGGGAACACTAGAGGGCGTCATGGAAACCTCGTGGATGCCCTTCATCCATTTGGCGAGTTCCTGTCTTCAGCATGCCATTAGCTCCTATCCTGTCCATGAGTTTCTGCAGCCACCTCACGGGGGCAAGCAGAGAGAGCCAGAGGTGCCTGGGAGCTTGCCAGCTCAGAAGACTGGTTGTCACCAGCAGGCTCAAGAGCATTGGTGCCCAGCAACCCTCTCTTGGGACTTTGTCCACGTTCATGTGCGTGGAGTGGTGGGGTGCTCATGTATGTATATGCATGTCCACGTGTGCAGGGCTACACATATATGTGGAGGTGTATGTGTGTGTGAACATGAAAAAACAATTTTTAAAAATTGGTAAATCTAACCACAACAAGGAAAGTCTGAGAAAATATTAAAGCTAAGAGGAACCACGGGATTGAGGATTAGAACAGAACAAGAGAGGGGGACTTCCGAACAACACGTCATTCCTTAATAATTATGTGGCAAGATCAACTGTGTGACTGTGGTAAATGTACCGTACTAATGGAATGTGTTAGTGATAATGGGAAATTGGATGTGGGATATGTGAGATCTTTTGTCCTATCTTTGAAACTATTCTTGTAAATTAAAAACTACTCTAAAATAGGAAGTTTGAAATAGAGAGAAAGGAGCAAGGAGGGAGGAAAGAAGAGGTAAGCGGGTGATATCACTGCGGAAGTTGGTATGGGAGTGAGAGGGGGAGGCAGGGAGAGAGTCGAGCCAGTGTGTCTGAGACAGAGGGCCCAGCTACATAAGGCCCTGGTGGTGACCCTAAGACTCCTTGATGATGGAGTAGCATTTCTTCTAGACCCTCAGTTGATAGAGCAAGGAAATACTGCATACATGCATATTTTTAAAGTTTTTTTAAACTTCATTTATTTTGTGTGTGTGTGTGTGTGTGTGTGTGTGCGCGCGCGCGCAGCGTGTGCGCACGTGCATATCAGAGGGCACTGTGTGTCCCTGTGGAGGACCAAGGGTGACTGTGGGCATCATCCTGGATTACTTCTACCTCTTTTTGCTTCCCTTTGGGATTTTCCAAGCTCCGCCCATCAGGGCAGGAAGTGCAGGCTGCCTGATGTTTTTTTTACGTGGAATCTGGAACCCAAACTCTGGACTTCCGCTTTCAAGGCAAAGTCTTAACCCCTGAGCTATTTCTCCAGCCCCCATACATATTATATTAACACATACACTAACTTCTGGATGAAAACACACACACATATCTATCCACCTATTGTCCACAGTAAACTAAGTATGAGTACCCTCTGATGTTATCAACTGCCACTATTCTTCAGAGTCTTTCCAGCCATCGACCCTTGCTTGTCTCTAGCCTCCAACACAGAAACGCGACTCTTCCAATCTGTCACCCATCTACTTAGTTACTCCTTTCCAGTATGGCTACAGAGATGCTTTGCTAGTTACTTGTCCATCCCCCTTTGGGCACAATGTTTTCAGCCGGTGCTCAGTTTGTACATCCTTCTGGACGCACTCATTTCTAAGTCAGTCCAGGAGCAGCCTGTTCGCTTACACCTCCAGAGTCCATCCATCCGATATGTTGGCATCGTGATCAGACACCTTGTCTGCATTATTCATTCCATCTCTGGGTCCCGCAAATGACTAAATGCTGCTTCTCATTTGCATGCACTTAAGGTCATTCTGGCTGCTGGAAATGTATGGGTTTGCACACAAGGACAGGGACATACATCCATTATTACCATGTGTCTTAGTTTGCTTTCCTGTTGCTCTGATAAAATGCCCAGTAAAAGCAACTTAAGGGAGAAATGGTTTATTTTGGCTCATAGTTCAGGGGACTGATCCATCATGACAGGAAGTCAAGGCAGAATTCTGGAGGTAGCTGATTACATCATATCCACAGTCAGGAGGAAGAAGGGGTGTATGAAGAAGGGGTGTATGTGTGCTGTTCAGTTCACTTTCTCCTTGGATAAGGTCTAGGACTCCAACCCAGACGATGGTCTTACCCAGACTAGGGGGAATCTTCTCACCTCAAGTTAACCCCCCACAGGCACATCCAAGGGTCTGTCTCCCAGGTGATTCTAGACTTCATCAAGCTGACAATCCACAGTGATGGACTCAGTGCTCTGATAAATCTCCCATTTGAGATTCACGCCAGCCTCTTCTTCTTCTAAAGCCGCCAGCCATGACTGGCAGATTTACCATCACCATAGTTACATCTTGTCCAGTAAGCCATATTGATAGAATTCCAGAATATTTGTGCTTTGGAAACCTTCTTTCATGTAGTAATATGAATTAGAGAGTCATTCATTTTTTGTATGGCTCAGTAACCCATTCTTTTTTATTGATAAGTAACATTCAATTGCATAGATTTGCTAGAGTTTGTTTATTGACTCATTTAAGAATATCTTGATGCCTTTCTAGGTTTTTTGAAAACATGTCAATATAAAATTTTATTTATGCAAATGTAGCTTTTAAACTACATTTTGGCCAGAGACATAAAAATACAATTGTTGTACCGAATGGTCACAAATGGTTTTGTAAGAAACTGCTGAAGCAATTGTGCTGTTTTATGTCCCCACCAGAAGTAAGACAACACTGTTTCCTTACTCTGTGTCCTACTAACCTTAGGTAGTATGTGTCTTTCAGCCACGCTGATGGGTAAGTGATGACAGCTAATCGTGGCTCTGACACTGAGGCTCGTGTGTGGCCAACGAGACTAAGCATCTTTTCAACATGACTCATTGGCATCTTGACACCTTCTTTTTTTATTATTATTTATTCAATTGTGCATGCGTGCGTGTGTGTGTGTGTGTGTGTGTGTGTGTGTGTGTGTGTAGAATCACGGAAGAATTCAGGAACCATCATGGACACCTCCACCTCCTCCTTGTTTACTCTGCCCCGGATTCACAGGCTCTGCCCTACCAGGACCAGAAACTCGGGCCGCCCCCCGCTTCCACCCGGCATCTATACATGGGGTCTAGGATCTGAACTCAGAACCTTCTGCCTGCAAGGCAGAGGCTTAACCCCTGAGCCATCTCTCCAGCCCCATTTTTTTTTATTATAATCTTGACACCTTCTAAACCTAGTTCTTGTGTTATTTTCTTATTGTTGCAATTTTGACTTTCCTTGTATATGTCAAAATATTAAATTTTAAGAGATAGTTGGTGTTATGGTTGCATTTCGGTGTCAACTTGACAGTTGCAGACTGTTTGAGGGCAGCTGTGGAGGGTTAATGGTTGGAATGGCCCCTGAACAAGTCTGCAGGTATTTGACTGATTGCTGTGGAGAACCCAGCCCATAGTGGGTGGTACTTTCCAATGGAGGACCAGATAATAGGAGGTATAAGGAGGAAGGACTTGCTCTTCCCTTATCCGGTGTCCACTTGCTGCACGGTTTACTCTGCGTGCACGTTGTTTGCCTTTACAGCATCTGGCCTTCTTTGTTGCTGCTGCCGCCGCCTCTGTTCTTGGCTGACTCGGAGCTTCACCTTTTCCATCACACTGTTGCTGTTCTCGCTGCCTTTGGAGCCTGGTCTCTAGGCCTTGCTGCTGTTCGATATTCATTGGAGCCCAGCTGTTCTTCACTGACATCAGAACCAGCGTCTTCAACCCTCCGGAGGAGCAAAGGCTTGAGACCTTCTCAGGATCTTTGGCTTTGTGGAACATTCCAACCAGGAAAGAGGCTACTGCGGGCAGCTACCTTGAAGGACACTATTTTTATTGTGAGTTATTTTTTTAATAAACTTGCTTATATATACTACATTCTATAGATTCTGTTTCTTCAGAGAACCCTGACTAATACAGTTGGTTAGCTTATATTTTCTCCCACTCTGTGGCCTGTTTTTTTTTTTTTAACTACCTTATGTTTTTCACAAAGAACATGGTTTTTCACATTAATGAAAGCCAAATTAATGTCTCATTTCACAGAAATGCTTTTGGTGTGATGTCTAAGAATCTAACACCAGGGTCACATACATATTTTTTTCTTTAAGTTTATTGTCTTACATTTACATATAGATCTATGATTCATATTAAGTTGATTTTGTAAAGTATGTACCTTTTGGGCACACAGATGTCTAGCTTCGCCCAATTTATTGAATTTCTCTCTCAAATTTCCTTTATGGCCACATAAAAGTTTATCTGACTGTATTTGGTAACCATCTATAGGCTCTCATCTTTCCATTTATCTATCTGTGTATCCACTCGTAGCTCCATACTGTCTTGATTATAGTAGCACTATAGGTTTCTTAATCAAGTAATAAGTCCTCAGGTTTCGTCACACTTTTTAGAACTGTGCTGGTTAATCTAGGTTGTTTTTGCTTCTCCCACATGAACTTGAAAATCACTTCTCAATTATCTGCAAAATAACCTGACAGAATTCTGTCCAAGATTGGGCTGAATATATAAACGGTTATTTGTAGTTTCACAACACTGCGTCTTGTGATTGGGAGCACACCGTGAGTCTATTAACATCCCTTTGACTTTTTTCATCCATGTTTTTCAGTTTTCTGCACAGACAGCCTGCATCCGTTTATTGAACCTACATCGAAGCACTTCATTTGTAAAGAATCTGGTGCTACTAATCTCCTGGTAGCTCACTGAAGTCATTTTGCACTGGGAACGACTTGATTTTGGACTATGCTTGCGATTTTCTAGGCAGAAAGGCAAATCGTGTGAACAGGGACACATGCATCCTGCGTTTCCTTTTCTTGTCTTATTGCACTGGTGAGGACGTTAGATATCACTGAATAGAGCAGTTAAAGGAGAGCTCTTCTTTGTGCCTGACTTCTGAGGCAGTATCCAGCTTCTCACAATCAAGTATGTGCATAAACTGTATATAGATATTTTATAGATGATGAGGACAATCCTCTTTATTCCTAGTTTCCTGACATTTTTTTATCATGAATGGACTGCGTTGTGTGCTTCAGTGCACATCAGCTGAGCTTACACATTTCTGGCTTCTTTTACTTTGACTGGATTATCCTGCTAGATTGCAGTAACTAATTTTTCCATGTTGAGCCAGTCTTGCCTACTTAGAGTAACATCTGGTTGTGGAATAAACATGTCTGGATTGACAGGCATATTCTGTTGCTCATATTCTACTGAGTATTTTCATATCCATGTTCATAGAGATGATGATCTGCAGTTTTTCTTTCATATACAGGTGACATCATGTCATGTTGGTGTCAAGGCATGGCTGGCGTCAGGGAATGCGGTGGGGAATGCATCACTGGGTCCCAGATACTTTTCTGTTGCTCCACCTCTTAAAGGCGACCCAGGCTTCCCAAACATTACCATCAGTGAGGATTCAAACACAGGAGCGGGTAAGGAATTCCAGTGATTTACTCCCTCCAGTCTCTACCCTTAAAAGTTCCAAAACTTTCCTAAACACAATTGGGGACTACATATTCAAACATATGATTCTGTGTGGGACGATTCACATGCAAACTGTTAACACAGCCAAACAGCCTCATCAGTGGAAATGACACCAATCACAACCCCTCCCCCACAGGATTGTCAGAGCACACAGGCTAAGGCAGCAGGATCTGGCACCCCACCTGGACTCCTCTACCAGAAAAGTCCTCCCATTCCCTCATCGCTGTGACCCTGTTTGCTCACAGCTATTGATTGGTCCTATTGTACTGCATGCCACCCTTGGAGAGTCAGAGCCGCTGATGCTGATGTGGAAAGGGGCTCCGCTAGCTACCCAGATGCAGCCCTTCGTCAACAATGGATGACGTCAACAAAGGGAACAGCAAACTCCACCTTCCATGGAGGGTCACCGCAGGGACTTACTTCCCCATGGATCTGACTCATGCTAGACATCCTCACTCAGCAGCTCAATAAGTCGCATGTACCTGAGCCCCTAGGTCCCGTGACAAAGCCAGCCTCAGACATCGGACATATAGGAAGGCACTGTTGGGCATGACTTGGCATCCTTTGCCAGCCTCTGAGCAAAGGATTCTCATCAGAGCTGAGAGGGACATGGGAGATCCCGGGCATGTATGACAATCTCAAAGACTTGGATGAGGGGAGGTGGCAGGGGGTGCTGGGAGAGTGGACAGGAAGTCACCCCTCGTGGAGTACCTTTGTGTATGTGTGTGGGATGAGGGGGGAGGGCACTGCGAGGGCTGCAGTACTGGAAGGTGACTGTGAGCAATGCAGACTGATGCTCTGAAGAGAGAAAATGAATTTTTGAATTCTGGAGCAATAATAACCTGGAAGATGATGGTGGGCATGCTCCCATTCCCATCCTACCTTACCCTGCTGTAGGATGACATGCCCACTGAAGGATTCCCCCACGTGATGCTCCGGCGGCCTACGAATGTATGATGCAGAAATTTCCACTGAACCAAACAGAACAGAAAAAAAAAATCAGTGGAATTGGTTATTCTGCCTTGTGGCCTGAACAAAGAGGAGACGGAGGAATCTTGAGCTGGGCGAAGTGTCGGTTTTGTCAAGGAGACCGTTTCTCTGTCACAGAGCGTACAGCTTTTCTCAATTCAATTAATTGGAACTCATAGAAATGGAAGTGCTGTGAAATGAGAGACTCAAACATCTGGGCCCCGCGCAGCCCCATGAGAAGGTCTGTGGCGATACAATCGCAGCTTGCAGATAGGGCTTGGAAGAACCTTTATCCCCAAAAAACTGCTCACAGGGTGGGTGGCTGTGTTTATGGAGAATGTGCCCCACAGGTCTCGGGCATGGTTTGTCTGAAAAAGCAGTTTATTGAAGCATCACAAACGCATTCTGCTCTATGAAACGCATTTATCTATCGAGTGTCTCTTTAGGGACGGTCAATACTTGGAGGTAGAGCGGTGACTAGAGCAGACACGGCAATGCTTGTCCTTGCAGCACAGGGTCTAACTCCCAGGTCAAACTTGACCCTCTGCAGGAGATGGTCACTAAGAAGACCCTCCCCTAGCAGGACCAAGGGTGAGGCTCCCTCATCCTCTCTCCTCCCTCCAGGGCTTTCTGTGAACTTTCCCAACCAGAAGCAAGGCTTTGTGTTCAGAACTACTTTCAAAGTATAAAACAGGAGATTCATTGTTTTGTTGTTATTGTTAAGAAAAAAGGTGAGAAAGCACATCAGGTGAGGCTACTGCTCACACGTTTGGCAAACTAATGCCCAGAAGGCCATATGGTGGGAGAGAACCAACTTCTAAAAATTGTCTTCTGATCTCCAGCTGTGCATAAACTTGCTCCATCGCCAAGGACCCTGGAGAATGTTGGGGGCAAACACAGCCTCACACCCACAGGGCAATACTAGCTTTGCAATAACAATAACTCAGGACACAATCTGCTGGTTTTTTTTTAAATGCCTATGAAGTACCTGATACTACATTCAGCCCTTCAAACAAATGATTCCTCTGATGTTCTACAGATGTTATCTGTATCATACTTCATACTCGTTAATAATTCACTCAAATTTTAATCTATACATCCTATAGTACTCAGTACTTAAGTTGCTATATCAACATTTACACATCTGATTTTTATACCTTTTTATCTCATTTAGCACTGCAACTGATAGTATTATATATTGATTGGCACATTTTTACACTTTCCATCACACATACCACTCAAAGCTGTATTATTATTCTGGCTTATTCTGGGGCAGGGAATGAGAAATCAGTCGAAAGCCTGCACCTGGTGCCAAATCAGAACTGCCTGCCTGTGTTCCACTCCATCTGCAGCAGCTCAAGTGCAGAAGACCTTGCCATGCACCATATGCTAACTCTCCTTATGTGTGTATTTGCGCTTGATCCTACAACGAAGCTAGGAGGTGGGTGATCTCAAAATGGCACCCGGGCAAGTTAGGATAATTAAGGGAGATGTCTGATTCATCCAAAGAAAGGAAGGTCCGAAGAGTCACTATGGCTTCATGTTCTCAGTACTAGTGACATGAAGTGACAAAGGACTGCCACTAAGCAAGAGAGATGAGCCAGAGATGGCAGGATGTGCATAGACAATGGGAAAATGACTATTTTCTCTGTTGACTTAATTGTAAAGAAAAAAGACACAAGCACTAGCAGGTAAAACCCTAATTCTTAGTGACTAGATATGTATATATGTGCAAATTTGTGTGTTATATGTGGGAGGTTAGGTGTATGCGTATTTATGTATGTGCATGTGTATGTGCTATATGTGGGGGTATGCATGCATGCATGTATGTTATATGGAGGGGTATGTGTTTATGGTGGCTCTGCATGTGCATGTGTGTGGTATATGCATGTGTATGTGGTATACATGTGGTGCGTGTGTGTGTGTGCGCACATCCAATTGCATGTAAGTGAACATGCAAAGGCTAAAAGTCAGTGTCAGGTGTCTTACTCAATCAGTATCCACCTTTTGCAGTTAATATCCTCCTTATTCTTGAGACAGGTTCTCACCAAGCCTGGAGTTTACCGTTTTGGATGGGCTAACTGTTGAGTTGCACAGATCCATCGATCCTTTCCCTGGTTGGACGCTGCTGCACTCAGCATTTACGTGGGTGCTGGGACCCGACCCCGTGTTTGGGCCACAGAAGCACACCACTCCACTCAGCATTTACATGGTTCCCAGAGAGCCCTGCCCGGGTCCTTGCTCCTGCACAGCAAGCACTTTGCCCTGAGCCGTCTCTCCAGCCCCTAGATTTTGTTAATAGTGTCTTTCAGAGTTCCTTAATTGTCAGAACAGCAGAAAAGAGAACAAAAAATGGAACTATCTGCTTCCCAAGGGAAAAGGGCGTACATTTCAGTAGGATAAGTAGTCTCATGACCTGCAAGGTCCCTGAGATTCTAAAGAAGATTAAAGATGAGATCATGGGCTGTCCAAGTGAGAAGGAAAGGGTGAGGCCAGCCATGCGTAGAAGCGCCTCTTGAAGGCGCAGGCCTCAAAAGGTACCGTAGCAAAGGCAGGGAGCAAGACCAAGGGCCCATGAGAAGGATTTTGGGAAGGGAAAAGTCCAGAACTAACTAATATTGGCAACAGCCAAAAAGCCCTGGGAGTCACAGCACATTTCTTGGCATTGAACTGAGTAGAAACTACATAGCATTTCTGGGGGAGGGGGGAGTTGCAAGTTTTGGCTCTGGAATCTCATGGAGCTGAGTTGGAATCTTGGCAGCACCATAATGAATCTAGAGATTCTGGAAGGCTCTTCTCTCAGATGTCTAAGGAGACGACTCCCTGTCTCCTAAACCGTCCTTCTGGCAACATCTTTCCAATGTGACCTGTCATTTCTTTTCTCACCTGCTTCTTCCAACTCCAACACTTTCAACTTCTTCCCTATTCTATCTCTCCTACAACGCTAGATTCTAGCATGCTAAATACACCTGTTATTGTTGTGTGTCTTGTTCCTTATCTGACTCTTCCTCCCATGCATACTAGGATAGGAGCAATTGTTGGTTGAAGCTGGCATTTGGTAGCACTTATACACACTTGCTCAGTGTGACAGTTGGTATTGACTGTCAGCTTGACAGAATCTAGAATTACCTAGGAGACACGCCTCTGGACACAGATGTGAGGGAGTTAGATTGGTTAGTGGAGGTGGGAAGACCCACCTTAAGTGTGAGCAGCACCTTTACCTCAGTCCCCGTCCCAAATGGAATAAGAAGGACAGAGCAGCAGCATTGATCTTCCTCTGCTTCCTGACTGGCTACAGAGTGTCAGTCATCTCAGGCTCTTGCCATCACTGTTTCCCTGAATAATGGACGGTTCTCTCACATGAAAGGCAAAATAAACTCCACTTACCTTGATTCTGCTGGGTGTTCTGTGACTGATACAGAAAATTGGTACCTAGAAGCAAGGTACTTGCTATGATCCCACTATGTGACATTTAGAGCTTTGAAATTGGTTTGTAGGAGGAATGTGGAAGAGTCTAGAACTCTGGGTTCAAGAAGCCCTTAATTATTGCAAGCAGAACTTAACTGGTCATTCTGTTGGAAGTTTGGATGACCATCAAGTCAAGAGACCCGTGGACAATGGAGACCCTATCTTTGAGGTTTCAGGACAGAACAAGGACATTATCGGGGAGCTGGAAGGGGCCATTCTAGCAAAGAATCCAGCTGCATTCTGCCCAGATTTAAGAAACTAAGTGAACATGAATTCTGGATAGTGGACTGATTTGTTTGAATAGACATCTCAACACTGGACAGCAATCAGGCTGTATCAAGGTGCCCACACAGCACAGCTGTATCGAGCTGCCCTACAGCACAGCTGCATCAAGGTGCCAGCTTACTGCTTTATCAAGTCCGCAATGAGGGAGGGACAGCAACAGGTCCTGCAGAAAAATATGGAAAAAAAGAGCGGTTTGGAAAGGAAAAGAGAACCAGTGTAAAGATACAGGTAAGGCAATTCAAAAGCAGTTGTGCTCACTAAAGAGAAACCCGACTCCATACTCAGCACTAGGAAAACAGGAAGGACATCTCAAGGACAACACCCCACCCATGGAAGGCTCTGTCTTGTGACAATGCAGATTCTGTGACAGAAAGAGCAGGAACTAAGAAGGCCACAGAGCAGGGACAACCATCTAGAACTTGCGATAGGATATTTAGTGTTTTATATACATAAGGTCATGGGATCTACAAAGGACTCACTTCATTTCTTCCGTCTTGATTTAAATGCCTTTTATTTCTTTTTCTTTCCTACCTGCTTTGACAAGGACCTCTAATATCTCTTAAAAGAAGAGCTATAAATGGCCAACAGATATGTGGAAAACTGTTCTCTGTCACTAACTATCAGGAAAATGGAGATTAAAAGTAAAATGAGACAACCAGCTTATACTTGTGAGAATAACAGAAATAAAAAAGATAAATAATACACAGTGTGGGGAGGATGTGGAGGGGACAGGACCTTTGCAGAAAATTAGTGCAGCCATTGAGGAAGACTATATAAAGTTTCCTCAAAACATTAAAAAAAGAACAGTCGTGGGGCTGGAGAGGTGGCTCAGGGGTTAAGCCTCTGCCTTGTAGGCGGAAGGTCCCGAGTTCCGATCCTAGACCCCACGTATAGACGCTGGGCGGAAGTGGGGGCGGCCTGAGTTTCTGGTCCTGGTAGGGCGGAGCCTGTGAATCCCGGGGCAGAGTAAACAAGAAGGAGGTGGAGGCATCCATGGTGGTTCCGAATTCGTCCATGGTTCTACACATACACACATACATACACACACATGCACACACACGCATATACGCACAATTGAATAAATAATAAATAATAAAAAAATTAAAAAAAAGAACAGTCGTAGATCTAGGCACCTCTGCTGAGTTACAACTCAATGGAAATGAAATCATGATATTGAAGACATGTTTGTGTCTAGTGATCATTTGTAAGAGTTCAGGGAGTGAATACTACTGAGACTTTGAAGAAAAGGGGAGAATATTATTTACAGCAGGGTAGGTGAGCCTGGGGGACACAATGTCAACTCAACCAGGCTCCAAAAAACAAAAGCTGCATGATGTCACGCACCGAAAACCAGCACTTGAAAGCGGCATCTTGAAAGAAAGGAGTCCGGGAGGGATCCCTGCTGTGTAACAAGGGACAGAGAGAAGTGGGAGACAGACTGGGTTGATCTGGTCAGGGGACATAAACCTTCAGGAAGGTAAGCAGGACAGACCGAAAAGAGCTATTGTTCAAAATATACACTTAAAACTACCAGGAAAGTAGAGTTTAGTGTTCTTATGGCAAATAGTCGATGAACAGAGAGAGTTTATTTATTAAGTGGTTGGATTTAGCTACTCTGTAGTGTGCACATATTCTAAAACCTCACGTACTACATCATAAATATGATATATAATTTTAATCAAATGTATTCATTTATTAGGAACAGGATCCTCTCAGTCCGTTGACCTGGGACTCGTGATCCTCCCTCCTTGATCTCCTCAGTGCTGAGATTCCAGCACTCTGCCTGGCTCTTACCTGTTGATCTTCAGAAATATATACAAGGGGCTCAGAGGTTAAGATTCTGCCTCACAACCAGAAGGTCCTGAGTTCAGATCCCAGATCCCAGGTAAAAAGGCCAGGCAGAAAAGGGTGTAGCCCACACTTCTGTCCCAGATGGGCAGAGCCTGGGAAATCCCAGAAGCAAGCAAAAATCTAGGATGACTCCTGAAGTCATCATTGGTCCTCTGCAGGGACACACAGTGCCCTCTGATACTCACTCACACACACACACACACACACACACACACACACACACACACGCACACACACTAAATGAATAAAGTTTAAAAAATATATTAAAAAAATAAACAGTCAGGGTTGTATATAGCTCAGTGGGTAGAGAGCTGGAGGTGTATTGCAGAAGTCCTACATTTGAACCTCAATGCTGCCTGCAGCAGGATGTTCATACATGGTCTGGAATCTCAATACTCACTACAGGAGAGTCAGGAGTTCAAGGTCAACCTCAGTCTCAGCTAGTACCTAGTCCTCTTGGCTCAAAACAGCCACAAGGGAGAAAAAGTTAGATTATTGCTCTTTTCTAAGTCAGTGTATAGATCTATGGAACTGTCAAAGAATAAACAATAATAAATAATAAACTAAGTAAATACTTGCTCAGGGAATATACAAAGTTCCTTAATATCACTGGTCCATCTATTAACCAGAAGCAAAACTCACTCTGCTCTGAGAATTAAATGGGGTCATTCATACCAAAAGCACTTAGCGTGGTGCATTAATTGCAGCACATTCTCCAGCTAGTACTTGTCAGGTGTGACCCTCACATTGTCTGGGAAGAAAAAAATGCCTGACAGACAGGACCCCATGACCCTCAGATGCAAAGCCAGCAGGATCTAACCCCAGGCATGGGAATGGTTAAGTGACAGCAAAGATTTAGGTCTTGCTTTCTTCTAGCTTTTTCCAGCAAAGGGGGATTGGACCTAAACTCGCTGCCATGAAGAAAGAATTTAAAAAATAAAAAGCGTGTTCAAATATACATTCTGTGACTATTTTGTGGACTACAGGGCGTGTGGGGTCCACAGCTCAGCTGCGTCACTTTCTCAACACTGGGCTGTGGGGACGGGGCAAGCTGGAGGCGGAGCTTTCCTGTCTGGATATCAGTGAGCTGACACTAAAGCTCTTTGCACACCTGTCGCATGGAGTGAGAGGTGAGTGTGTTTTTATCATTGGACCATCTGGATGGTGGATCAACAATTATTTTTTCTGTGAAGGACCAGATAAAATAAATATTTTAAACTTTCAAACCAGAGGGCATCTGACACAATACTCAATTTCTCCCTGAAAGAATTTTAGATGCTGTTACGTGAAAGCAAGCAGAGCTATCATAAAATGAAGAGTAAAACTTTATCTACAAGCTGTTGGCCTGACTGGGCCTTCAGGTTATGGTTTGCCAACGCCCCGTCCTAGGTGGTCTGCTAAGTGTGCCGCGATCTCCAATGTAATGCTAGGAGGGCAGCTCGGCCACATTTAGGAATAATGCCAGAACTAGGGAAATTATCCAGAAAGATGCTGGACAAAGTCAAGACTTGAAATCGTACAGAGGCGCTAAAATGATAGCCTGACTATATGTTGCAAGTTAATGACTAGAAGTATGTGTTTTTCTATTCAAAACAGCAACAAGCTCAGTTACATTCCAGCCAAGAAAAAGGCAAAGTAGTGTTGAAAAATCATTGCTCAAATCAGTTTGAGGTTAGGCAGATGTCTCACACATTGTTCATTTACAAATTCATTTATTCATTCATTCATTCACTCACTCACTCATTTAGTTTTCCACACTAAACCCCAACTGTTTAATAGAATCTCTATATAGAACAGGAGCCATTTGGATGATAAATAAAATAATCTCTGCCAACAGAAGCTCACGGCCTATTGGACGGGACAGACGCTCCTTTATGCATTCACTGGTTTGTCTTTTCAGCTGAGCGTTGCGGCCAGCAGCACATGAGCTGGGGAGCAGAGGCGAAGGAAGGACAGACAGCCTTTCAGGATCTCACACGGTGAGGTAGAGACACACACCCGTAAAGAGATAAATTATAATACACGGCCTGGCAAGAGCTGCAGAGAGAGAGAGAGAGAGAGAGAGAGAGAGAGAGAAGAGAACAGCTAACACCCTAGAAAGATCCACAGAACCTGACATTCGGGTTGTTTGTCAGACAGCAGAGGAGTTGCGTTACTCTAAGGGGCTGCTGCAGCCTCTGATCGTAATGTGGGGCTTCTGTGTCTGCTTACCAACAGCCAGGGCTGTGTCTGCTTCGCCGATGCTTCATTTAATAAGCTCACCTGTTAGTAAAGGCAACTGCTTGCATAATACCCTTCGGATGATATAAATGGTGCCTATGAGTTTGACTAACCCTTGAAAGAAGGAAGCTACAGCTACTTATACAGCCTCTGGCTCAGACTTTTCTCCATGATTGAGGTTTGTGGATACACAATGTATTCAAGTCCTGGGGGGACATCTTTGAGAAAGTGGACCATCGCTTTGGGGAAAGAGAACCAGCCGACCGTGAGGATGATGCCAAACAGCTGTCAGCGGGTGCCTGACATTGCAAAGAAACTTTAGAAAAGACGGACAGCCACACCTCGGACCTGTCCTGGCAGAGGGGTGAGGGTGGCAGAGTGTGGGCACCTCAGCCCCCGTTAGTCGTTAGGCAAGGCTGCAGGGTGAAGACAGGGCTCGCTAATTCCAAGGTTCTTCCCATGTGCACTGGAGTGGGAGGTTTTGGGAGCCCATCGGTGTCTCTCACTGACAAAGGTGCAGTTAAGGTTATTGAGAGTCAGCGGGGACTTAGAAATGAGCTCTGTGGGCACGGAGACAGCCTCCAGCAGCTTCCAAAGCAGATGAAATGCACAGAGACACGAGCCTGGCAAATGCACTTCCAACTCACTGAAACCTCCTCGCAGCTGCATTTACTCTGTGCTTTGTCACACATGACTTTGCACTTTTAGTCTCCTCGAGTTATTGCTATCAAGCTTTTATTTCTTCCTGTTTCTTAAATGTTTTCTCCTTACAGAGCTCAATTTTGTTCTTTGACAACTTCTTACGCGTATATAATACATTCTGATTACATCCCATGCGTGTGTGTCTCCCTCCTGCCCCTGCCAGGTTCCCTTCTTTGCTGAAACTCTCCCCCTGAAGTCAGGTCTTTAAGTTTTGCTTTGTGTTCCCCTGGGTTTAATGAAGACTATTTGTGTGACCCTGAATGTGGGACTGCGTCTTACAGCCTGGAAATACACAACTGGATACGCTGCCAACTCTCTCCCAGAGCCTGTTAGTTCATCGGGAATAGTGCTAAGTTTTCACTGTAAGGATTTGAAAGCTTTCCTGGCGAGAGAGTGTGTGTGTGTGTGTGTGTGTGTGTGTGTGTGTGTGTACATGTATGAATGTGTATATTCACATCATGCATATGGAGGCCAGAGATCAACCTGGGGTTCCTTGCTGGGTTCTTCCCCCACCTTATTGTTTGCTACAGGATCTCTCACTGAACCTTGAGTTCACCCTTTGGGGGGCTGTCTGGCCACCAGACTCCAGGGTTCCTCCTGCCTTCCCCTCCTCAGCACTGAGATCACAGGCACCCCACCACCACCATACCCAGCTTCTTACATAGGTGCTGGGGACCCTCTTGCTTGCATAGCAAGCACTTTACTGTGCTATCTCCCCAGACCCGTAGCTGGAGCTATTGTATGACACACATAATCAAAGGATTATTCTCTGACCCACTGGGCTGGAGACCCCTACAGTACTGCAGGCTCCACCATTAAGCTGAGTAGACCTCAACCCATGCACCCTCAGATGTGATCAGACCCATTCCTCACTCAGGCTTTTTTTTCTGCCTCCTGGGACTCTCCCCACAGGCTGTGCACCCCGAATATCTTGAGGGGCTGGCATCCCACCTTTAGTGCCTTATGGTGTCCTTTTTGCATATTGATCTTATCCTTTAGCGCTATGAAAACGTACAGGCTTCCATTCATATTTTATAATCTCTGCAGCTTCTCTGAGGGCTCATCTCCTAGGAGATGAGCTGCCCGCGCCTCTCGAGGACTCTTGGCTAATTAACGGTTTTGCAACACTGAGCTGAACCCTTCTTCCATGTGGTCGCCTGTATGTGACCATCGGCACTGACCTGTCCTGCCTGAACTTTGAGCATCATCTGATCTGTTATTTTTAAAATTAACTGACTTATTAATTGAATTGCTAATTTATTCTTTCTTAATTACCCCTAATAAAAATAAATACCGGTTTCTATTTCATATACAAACCCTTGATCCAAGCAAATGAAAATCATTAATTTATATGCAGAAAGGGCATAACCCCATGAGCAGAGGGCAGATCCTGGGTCAGGTGATCTGGGTTCAAACTCGGGCTTTTTTCACTGACTAGCCACATGGTCTTAGAAAAAGTACTTAGTTTCTCTAGTCCTTTGCAAAATAGGATTAATAGCATCTGCTTGGGTTTTGGGAGAACTACAGATTTTAAGTACTGGGTGCTTTGCATGGAGTCTGGCATTCAAGGAACCATTGAGCACTTACTGATATTATTTTTACTGGGAAGATTATGAGAACCCAGCTCCCTTGTTTATTAAAACCCCAGAAGCATTCAGCATGTCCTGTCCCTTTTTACCTTTTTAGTGTAAAAACTCCATGTGTTGTAGTAAGTCTTCACTATTAACTAGCATTATTAACACATAGCTTTGTCACAGACATAACTTCTCCCAATTAACTATAATTATTACTACTCTTCTGCTATCAGCGATGCTCCAATTGCTGCCACTTAGCTGGTGCGAGTTGCTTTGTCTGTGCAGTGAGTCTCTAAAGCAATTGTGCTTTCTGGAAGCCAGGCCCTCACAGGGCTGGGGTTAGAACTCAACAGTAGACACATGCCAGCCAGGACTTGAGTTCAAACTCCAGTGAGTGACTGCAGAGTGTTCGAACCTAAATGGGACATCCCCCAACCCAGGGTCAGAGAGCGTCGCAGAGGAGGGGCAGCAAGAAAATAACAGTCAGAAGGTAGAAGGGGGCTGCCAGAGAGTGTCTTCTGGACATGGTACCCACAAATTCGCTGCATACCTAGCTCCACAAGACCTGAATAAGATTTGTTCTGTCAACATTTCATCATGGAAGGGGGAGGATCCATGAAGTACCCCCCTTCCCTGAGAAATTATTGACAGTGGATGCTAGCTGTGGGAAGAGGAGCTACTTTCCTTTTGGTCTACCCAGTGATATTTATAGTCCACATATTCCAACTACTGTAGACAACCCAGAAGAAACTCAGTGGGACACACACACACACACACACACACACACACACACACACACACACGCGTGCGCGCGTGCGCACGTGCGAGTAGGAGGGAGCCTGAATGGGAAGATGTTTTACCATGGGGAAAGGATGAGAGATGGGATCAGGTAATACAGGATGAAAGTGACATAAATTTCATTGTACTCATGTATGAAATGGTTAGGAATAAAAAATTATTTTCATAAAAATAATATAAAATAAAACGTGCCTATGTTTTCCCCTCGCCAAGTACATGGGGCCAGTGACTAGTGTCCTGAGACACCATGTTAGCAGCTTGACATCTTGGCATTGAACTGGTGCTGGAGAAAATGTCTCAGCTGCCGTTAGTGACAAGCCAGTTTATAGCATTGTACCCACAATGCTACAAAACTCGTGCTTTAAAACCACGAGTTCACGCTTCTCTTTCTCGACCTAACCAAGTTGTATGTGATGGTCCATTTGTCAGCCGGCGGAAGCCTTGATTACTGTGATAGTGGGAAGGAGAGGGTGGAGCTGGTAGGCCAGAAGGCAGAGCCAACGGGACGTGCTAACGCAGAGAAGAACAAGCCATGAACTACAGCCTAATAAGTCCCAGTCTCCTAACAGGGCTGGAGACATTGCCAGGTGCCTACCTACCCCACAACCTTCAGACTCTAGGGCTGCTACCTCTGAACCCCCTGCATGCTCAGAGTAACTCCCACCTCAGTCAGTAACCTTTCCTAATACCACGTGGGTTTCCCTGGGGTATGTTTCACTTTTATTTGTGGTGCTGTTCAACTGATGTCTTAGTTACTCCTGATACTGTGATAAAATCTCTTGGTGAAGCAACTTAGAGAAGAAAGGGCATAGTGTGGCCCACAGTTGAGTCTGTAGCTCATCATGGTGGAAAAATCAGGGTGACACGAGGTTGAAGCAGCTGTCATATTGAATCCATAGGCAGGAAGAAAACAGCAATGAACGCTGGTACTCAGCTATTTATTCTTTTATACAGTCCAGGGCAGGTACCACTCTTTTTAGGAGGTACCTAAGGGTGCCCACCTCAGTTAGGCTATCAAGATAATCCCTCATAGATGTGCCTAGAGCCTTGTCTCCTTGTGCTTCCAGATCCCATCAGTGAGGACCACTATTAACCACCAGAGCCATCATTACTAACTACCATGACGACCACCGTTATTAACCACCAGGACACCCATTGTTACTAATCAGCACGGTGACCATCATTATTAACCACTACAATGTCTGCACCTTCCTGTGAATTAAGAACTCCAAAGGATGGAGCTGTTTGTTGAAGGTACAAATTAAAAGAGTTGAGGTGATTTAATCCCCCCGGAAGGGTGCGCTGCTGTTGTTTATTGATTTGTTTCTTATCCAGAAACCTTCCCTGCAGTGATTTGGGGACCACTCAGGCTTCTTCCCATTTGCTGACTCCACCTTCTCTTAGGGGCCTGGAGGTGGCTTCCTGGGTCTCCTGAATCTGACCACAACTTAGTGAAGAGAAATGAAGAACAGTGCATAGAAGACTCATGGGTGTCACTTGGTTGTGCAATTCATCATGTTACCTGCACGATGTGACAGTGGCCTGAACATGGTTTCACATGCGTGCTAAGGAAGCTGGAAAATACCACCTATCTGGGTGTTGCAGAAAGAGGAGGAGCAGAAATGGCCTGTCTTCTATAGAGCTCATCCTGGTTTGGGCCTGTGTGATATCCTCAGAATCTTTTCAGACCCACACCAAAAAGATGTAGGACCCTAATAAACAATTATTAAGAACACGAACAAAAAATGTCACAAGACGGACCAACAGGTAGGCTAAAATATGAAACCTGAAATCCCAGGGGACTTCATATCATGTTTTTTTTGAAAATGCCTTGCCCATGTTCAACAGAAGGTGATTTCTCATGAAAGATACAATGATGCTGGAAGAAACTCACCAGGTGCAAACGTCTCTCCCCAGAAGAGGACAAACAGGAACTGAAGAAACACTCATCCTACCTCCTGCCACAGGTGACTGGGCTGTGCGCACCTGTCTCATGGGGATTTAGTAAAAGCAGGAAGCGCTTGAAGATAACAGAGAAAGAAATTGCAATTGTTTCCTTTGAAAATAATTTGAAAAATAAAATAAAAAGAGGAGACCATGTGGGTGGATATGGAGATGACAAAGGTATGTAGGCAAAGGTTTAAACTAACTGAAACTCCCCGGGAAGATCCACGGCGACCCTGACAAACTTGCTGGTGAGAGCCACACCAGGTGACATGGCTGAGGTCACACAACACTTGTCCTTTCATGGCTGCCTCATTTCACTTTGTACCATGCCCCTAAAGGTCATTTATATATATCAATCATGCCCCTGAAGGCCATTCATACATGTCAATCATGCTTCTGAAGTTCATTAATACATGTCAATCATGCCGCCTCTGAAGTTCATTCATAGATGTTAATACATATCAATTCATCTTTTCCATCACTGGATAGCATTCCATTATTTGTCTGTATCATAGATTATTCATCTGTTGATAGACATTTCAATAGCTTCATCTCTTGAAATGTACTTAATACTACTGAACCATATGCTTATAAGTGACTACGATGGTAGCATTAAAAACAAGGTGATATGTTAGTTAGCTTCCAACAGTCTGCCATGTGGTGCCAGAATCCTAAGCCCACAATGTTTAGAGATCTGATCCACCCAGCGCCATCCTTAGCGCTCCTTTCCTCTGGGAGGCAACGGTTTTGAAAAGATGCTCCCACCACAGTCAGAGTCCTGTGTCTCTGAAGTCCGCTTATCCAAGCAAGTGTGCATCTCACCCTGAGTTTCTGTTTGTAAACCTCCATTCTCCTCTGTGAGGACAAACCACAGCTTGCCATTTTAAATTCTGGTGTTGAGCTCAAACAGACCCAGGTTTGCAAACTGGCTGCCGCCTTCGCAATCTGTGTGCCAGAGGAGGCCGATCAGCTTGGTAGAGCCTCAGTTTCCTTGGTGATGAAGACCCTTGACGAGCCCGTTCTATTCTGCAGACCCTCTCTATGCACCTGCGCGACGCTCCCTCCGCTGAAGAGATTAACCTGCGCAGATTCTCCCAGGACCCAGCTGTCCCTCCCCAGATGGCATTTGGAGGGAAGCATATCTGGAAGCATTCTCCTGTGCCTCACAGCTGAAGGAGTGGTACTGGGTGGGCAGAAGCTGAGGATGCCGGCAATTATTCTGCAAAGCAGAAACTGACTCTCCGCAATGAATCATCATCCAGTACAAGGGTCGCTTGGACAGAAGTCGGGAGGCGCTGGGCCACACCATCAGGTCCTCCTGCACTCCGGTTTCTGGTTAGCTCTGGTCAATAGAAGCCTTAGCAGGATAAGGCAAGGGGGCCCAGGCTACCCTTGGATCACACTCTATGTATACAGTCATTTCAGCATGGTCGGACCCCCCCCCAGGGTTCCTGCTCCACTCAAAGCAGGTTGTTCTGGCAACTGTCCCCCATCATCATCCCAGACCAAGAGCAGCCCCTAGCTGCTCCACCCAGAGTTCCTTGCCCACCTTTGCAAAGGATCTCTTTCAAATAAATTCTCTCCCAATGAGCATAATTTGAATATACCATTGTTTCTCTCGGGGATTCTAAGTGGCAGTAATACCAACCTATAAGGATGTTATGAGCTTTCATTGGGCAACAGATAAAAATATTTGCTAGGCCAGGGAAGATCATAACTGCCTGGTAAATCAGAGGCTCCTCAGAGTAGATGTTGGGCATGGCTGTGTCCCTAGGTCTTCATGACAAATGACCTTCTTTCATATAAGCCACCTGAAAAATCTCTCCCTTTTAAATGTGCAGCTTGCCGGGGTCTTAGAGGTAGATCAATTTCTTTTCTTTTTACAGCTGTGCTCCAACGTCTAGAGAGAGCTGTTCTGCCACCGAGCTCAAATGTGGCATTAAAATATGTTGTGAGTTGGAGAGACTTTGCGGAAATTCCAGGCCTGTCCCTGCTCTCAGAATGCGAGATATTATTTGTGGCTCTGTCACATAAATTTGGAAATACTGTCCATACTGGCCTTTCCTCTCCAGCCTTCCTGACTCGATAGTAAGAACAGACGAGACCATGAGGCTGCAGCCCCTTCAGAGACAGACAAGATTCAAGAACAGTAAGGGATTTCTCCAAGGCTTTGCCCAGAGGAATATGGGGATCCTGGGCAGTGACATCATGGGTCACAAGTAAGACCAGAATCCAGCCAGGGAATGTGGAAGATGTGAGGAGTCAAGGGAAATTCATTCATTCATTCATTCATTCATTCACTGCTGTATTAATAATATGCACTGAAATTCCAAATTCCATCTATTTCTGGACTCAGAACAGTAACTTATATTCACATTCACATCTACTCTGTGATGAGGCTGGGACAGATTATAAATGCCTATTATGAGATTCAGATTCCTATTTGTCCATTGTGTGTGTGCGCGCATGCGTTGTGCATATGCATGGAGGTCACAGGTCAATGCTAGGCATCTTTAGTCACTCTCTTCCTTATTTTTTAAAACTGGGCATCTCACTGAACCGGAACTCAATGATTCCAGGATAGGTCATTGTACCAGCAAGATTCAGGACTCTTTCTACCTCTGTCTCCCAGTAGTGGATCTATGGGTGCAGGCACGCTGCTGTGTCATTTTTATGTGGGTTGTTGGGTCTGAACTCAGGTCCTCATGATTACTTTATCTCTAAGTCCTCTCCTCAGCCTTCTATTGGCCCATTTTAAAGACAGGAAAACTGAGACTTGGGAGAGTCAATCATTTGCCCATGATACATGGGAGAGAGCTGCCATTCGAAGAGCTAGCGATAGGGGTCACTTCACTGTGTGGACTGCGTTTCTCACTCTCTGTCCTCAGTGACAGAAGAATCACGGTGCCAACAGCAAAGATGGCAGCTGGCACTGCGATTAAAGAGGCAGGAGCCCTCTGTGCAGCAACCCTGAGTTCAAGCCCTCTTTTGTCTCACGACATCTATGCCCCATGAAGGAATCATTTGTTCATCTGCACGCAGAGGGAAAGAGAGCATCTGAGGATTCCATGGCAAATCTGCAGAGCTCTCCTTTGCTAGCTACTTTGCTCATCATGGTGACCAAACACCCAAGAAGCAACTGAAGGACGGGCACATGGGCTCTTGATTCGGGGATACATTCCACCGAGGCACAGAAGGCTCAGCGGCAGGAGGCTGCTGGCTCACGCCCCAGTGGAAGCAGAGAATGGGGCTTCTGGTGCTCACTGATTTCCTCCTTCCTCCACTTCCTCCATCTTCATTCAGCCTGTGGCCTTAGCCCATCCAATGACACCGCCCACATTCTACCCCTCTGCCAGCATTTATTTGCTCCTCTCTGGAGGATGAAAGTGTGTTTCAGTAAATGCCCCAGGTATTTTAATGCGTCAAAGTGGGCATCAAAATTGCGCACTGCAGACTCCAAAGCATCGTATCACAATCTAGGGCATAGGATGATCCCCAGATTCAAGAAGACTGGAGATTTCCATTAGTTTATTTAATTTCCCTTAGCATTTTAAGAAAGGAAAGTAAGCTTAACTAATGCATCATGTATGTGTAAACACTTGACATCCACATTTTGACCTGAGGGTGAGGTCTTCTATAACTTGTAGTGTGAGCAACTGGGAACGGCCCCTGTTCATTCATTTGCTTTTAGCAAATTGCTAAGAATTGGCAATATGCCTAGTAAATGAATTGAGGGATTATAATTCCCAGTTTTGTGACTTGAAAACATTCCTGACAAGTATCTATGTGTTTAAAAAAATGACTAGATATAAGTGAAGAGCCAGGAAAAAAAAAGGTAGAATTCAACTTTCCCCCACTACTACTGCGCGTCTTCTTGGGCCACTATCCAGACAAGAGAAGGATGCAAAAGGAAGCTACCACCCACACAAGGAAATTATGCTTGGAATCAACATCCACACCCACTCTCCTTAATGACAGATGTTCTTCCCGTGCCTGGAGACCAGTTAATGGTAGTCCCAATTGGTCATGATTAGCAGGACATTAAGTATTATTTATTCCTACTTAATTTCAACCTTTTAGAATTTCATGTTGTGTGTGTGTGTGTGTGTGTGTGTGTGTGTGTGTGTGTGCGTGTGTGTGTGTGTGCGCGTGTGTGTGTGGCTTAGAAGGTTCTGGAAAAGCAGCATTTGACACCGTGCAAGTAACTAATCAAATGTAATTGTATGGGTGGCATATGCTTTAAATTGTTTTTTTTTTTTTTTTTTGTGGAGAGGGATGTGGAGAGTCTGAGCTAATGCATGTAAAATAATCGGCTTGTTCGCTGCCATCTCGTAAGTGCCCGGCAGAAGCCACAATTGTTATTGACAATTTTCTGTTACTGAAAACTTACTGATTATACTTTTTTCACAAAATTTAAAACACTTTTATTATGGAAAAGTTCAAAGACAGAATAATTTTACGAACCCTAGGAACGCTTACCTAGCTTCACTGATCATCTTTTGTTTTGAACTGGGTCTTCTCCCTTTATTCAGACTGGCGTCAAATTTGCAATGTAGCCAACGGACAACCTTTAACTTCTGATCGTTCTGCCTCCACTTTTCCAGTGCTGAGATTGTAGATGTATAATACCAGTGCCCTGTTTACACAGCACCTGGGTTTGAACCCAGGGCCTTATGTATGCTAGGCAAGCACTCTACTAATTGAGCCACATCCCTAGACATAATTACCATTTTGACAATGTTATTTTCTCTCCCCTTTTGCTTGCATTTCTGGGTTAATTTAAGATGAATCCTATATCATCTATCCTCTAAAGAGCTCCAGACAGATCTCCAATCCATGCAGATACTTTGCTTTATCGCCTCATCATTATCACACTCAGAACAACCTTCCTGACTGTCATAAACTACATCATCGTCGTCATCATCTTTTGAAGACATAAATATGATGTTTTGTCTGCTCACACCCTAATCACATTCAAACAATATCTGGGGCACAGGATGCCCAGCACCCCATGGCCCTATGACCTTTGCCTTCCTCACCCTGGGCACATAGCTTCTGGCTGGGTTCCTCCCTCCCTCTCCTGCCTCCAGCTCAGAGTTCTTAACCTTGCCATTCTCTGCCTAGCCTGCTGCAGGTCTCGCTCTAAGCCCCCTGAGCAGAGGGGTCTTTCCTAACCCTCCATCTGAGACCCCGCTGCCTGTCCACTTTTTCTTCTCATGTCCCCTGCGTTGAAGAGTGACTCTACGACCATGTGGAGGCCCGTTGATGAAGAGAAGCTGACACAGGCAAGAGACGTTTTATTAGAGCTGAGGGTTTGCTGACCAAGGCAACCATAGTTTAGCCTTAAGGATGGAGAGCATTGGGGCAGAAGAGAGAGCTTGAACTCAGAGAGGACACAGAGAGAGAGCTGCCATGGTGGGGGGAAGTCTGCAGAGAGCCCTGGCCAGGAGAGAGACCTGCAGAGGCCCTGCACAAAAGAAGGAGTTTACGGTCTCCCGGCCTTGCTAAGGAGTTGCCAGGGAAGCAGAGTAGAGCTCCGTGCATAGTGAAAGAAGAGATAAGGGCCAGAGTGGAAGGGACCTTACACAAAGGCGTGGCTCTGGCTACCATTGCCCAGCTCTGTGCTTGCTGCCCCCCTGCCCCTCTGTTCACCTGGGAGGACCCCCTTCCCCCCGTCTGGTTTGCTCCCCTGCTTGGAGCTGAGCTCCATGCTGGGCAGAGTGCACAGCTGACGCCTGCTCATCTGACAGGCGGGGACCCTGTGCACCTGCGCTGTCTCCCTTCTTGGCCTCTCCAGCTTCTGTTCTTGCCTCTCCTTCCATCTGCAAGGTCTTCCTCTTCCCTCCTGCCTTCCTTCTGTCTTTCCACATCATTCCCAAGACTCAGACAGGGGAGAAGCTCTCTGAGAAACCCAGGCTGCCTCTGCGTACTCCATACTGGCTGCCTCACCAAGTACACCCCTCCCCTGCGCCTTCTCCCCTCTGCCCTTTGACAGTCAGGACGGGCTCCTGACCGTCTTTGTGGTCTTGCACAAGGCTGGGTGCACAGCTCAGGGGTTTTCCCCAACCGGTGTCAGGACTGGATGCAGGAACCAGCCAGCGGGACAGAATCAAGCATGAAGGTCCAGAAGACAGACATGCGGTATCATCAGGATCACAGGGGCCTAAGACCCAGCAGAGGGTCATGCCAGGAAGGTTCTGCTCAGCAAGGGAGGTTAAAGACCCTGAACAAGTGATAAGTTCCTGGGTTCCCTTTAAAGATGTAAGGGGCATGATCGCAGGAAGACAGCAGTGTTTGAAATAAATCCAAAGTAATGCAAATGTAAGATCCACCAGGGAAGATCTTCTTGGGCAGGAATTTTATTTGTACCATTTACTGCTGTATGCATAGTGCCTGGTACACATAGGTACTCAACTGAAGTATGATGAAATATTAATAAAAGCCTACGCTCTAAAAAGCCCATCTTAGCCCTCCTCCCTTCCACTGGACTGAGGAAGCTCACAGAGGTTGAAAGTCCAAGACCTAACACAAGGGTTTCTGCCCACGTCAGTCCTTGTGGTATCTGGTTATCATCTTAGCACATAGAATAACAGACAGCTATCCAGAAGATGGTCACATTCCTTAGGTAGATTGTTGTCAGGAGGGTTCCCCTTCTTCCTTTTGTTTAAACAAGACACATATAAGAACATGTGTAACCCATCTTTCCGGACTTCTGATTCAATTTCTGGTTTTGACCTGTGAGCCAAAGCCATCTGACAAGTGTATGAATAAATCAGCTTCTTGACCAGCATGTGCATCTGGAGTTTTATCCCTGACTGTCACCACACAACACAACGAACCTGAGGACCAATGACTCAGTCAGGGCTGATTAAAGTTAATACAGAGATGTGAGCCGAATGCAAATAGAGTCAACACAACACTTGTTTCCTTCTCTCCCCATGCAAAGCACTTAAGGAAGCAACGCCTTCTGCCAACCCTGGGACCATCGGCCTATAGCTGAGCTGGCTGAGAGCTGGATGTGCAGTGACTGGCAGGACCCGGCACCTCATTGTGCTGGGAACATCGACGATTCTTCATGGTCATTTTTTTGTGAATCAGTTGTTGGCACCAGTCAACCCAAGATGGGTAGGATTCTCCACGCTCTTCATGTCTGCAGTGAAAGTTCCGCGGCAGTTGGGTCTCCAAGTTTTGGTTTTCTGGCCCTGTTTGTAAGTATTGAGTGGATTCCAACACATCAATCAAGGTCAGCTTTGTCATTGATGCATCTGTGTGTGAACATGACTGTGTGTGCATTTACTGAGCTTTCTATTTTTACTCTGAGATCCTACATGCCAGGCTGTCTCCAAATCACAACATTGTTAAGTAGAACACCAGCGTCTAGTGAGCTATTAATAGGTTCTCTCCGGTGTGAAAAGGAGAGATTTGCCAAATTTTGCATTATACAGAATTTTTCAGCAAAGGATCCCTCTGAGCATTTGTTATGTTAATGAGGAGATGAGAGTCTCCTAAGACAGGGTGTCAAAAGATGGAGTTTTCAAACTTGCTGAAGACTCTCTCTCTCTCTCTCTCTCTCTCTCTCTTCCAGGTGTTTCTTTCTGGGACACCTTTCAGAATCTGGAAAGTGCCTGTTCTAAGAACAGAGCTTGGGAGATGATGTTTTCCAGACTAAGGAGTTCTGCTTTACTTCACACTTGGTTTCCTAAAAGTGATAGCATTGCTGTGAAGGAGATGGCCATCTCTCATTCGTCTGTCTGCTTAAGAGCAGAAAAACAAGATTCGGAAACTAGATTCTCCCTCTCTTTCTCTCTCTCCTCTCTCTCTCTTTCATAAATAAAAAAAAATAAAGAAATCCTAATTTAAAGGACGTTGAGCTAGTGAGAGGGCTCAGCGGATAAGTCACCTGCTTGCAAAGCTGGTGACCCCAGTTCCATCCCCAGAAGCCCCCATGGTGGAAGGAGAGAGCTGACTTCCAGAAAGTGCTCCTCTGACATCCCCGGGGACGTCGCCCGCGGGGGACGTCATGCGTGCATGTATCCCCTCCCCATCTCTCGCTTCTCAAGCAAATAAATGTATTTTTAAAAACCAGCAAGATAGGGGCTGGAGAGGTGGCTCAGGGGTTAAGCCTCTGCCTGCAGGTGGAAGGTCCTGAGTTCGGATCCTAGACCCCACATATAGACGCCGGGCAGAAGCGGGGGCGGCCTGCGTTTCTGGTCCTGGTAGGGCGGAGCCTGTGAATCCCGGGGCAGAGTAAACAAGGAGAAGGTGGAGGCGTCCATGGTGGTTCCCGAATTCGTCCGTGGTTCTACACATACACACACACACACACACACACACACACAAATTGAATAAATAAATTAAAAAATAATAAAAATAAAAACTCAGCAAGGTGAAGACTGGGCTTTCATGTGAGCTTAAGGGTGTAGATTTCAGTGCCACCATTTACCAGCCATGCAGTTTTCTGAATACGAAGATTTCTCACCTCAGCTCAGTGTCCTGTCCACAGAAAGAACAACAATACAGTTGAGAGACCTGCAAGCAGCAGGTAGGCAGTGCAATGGAAAGGACACAGCAAGGTCTAGCATAGGGTCGCTGATACTAGGTCTGTTGGGCTTCAGGTGCTGGCAGAGATTCTATGGATGGAGCCATAAACCAAGAGAAGCACCTGTCCTGCCCTCCAAGACTGCATGTGCGTGTGCACACTTGTAACCCTGGCTAAGGAGGCTGAGGCAGAAGGATTGAGAGTCCAAAGTCAGTCTAGGCTACATTGCGAGACTAAGTAAAGAAAATTAAAAGGAAAAGGAGGAAGGAGAGAAGGACGAGGAGGAGGAAGAAGATGAGGAAGAAGAGGAAGAGGAGTTAAAAGAGGAGGAAGAGGAGGAGGAAGAAGAGCAGGAGAAGAAGAAAGTGATGGAAGAAGAAGAAGAGGAGGAGAAGGAAGAGAAGGTAGGAGAGAGAAGTAGGAAGGGGGAGGAAATCCTATCTCAGGAGATAGCCCAGCAAAAGTAGAAACATCTGCAGAATCTGGCTCCCCAGGTGGTCCCAAAGCTCTGATGGTATCTAGCTGCACTTGCTCGCTCTGCCTCTGCTTTCTTCCCCGCACGCCCCTTTCTCCCAGGCATCAGGCATTGCACGGGACCCTGCTTCTCCCCTCTTCCAGCTGGGTGTGCCCTGACCCTTGTCCCTGTTTCACGAATCACAGTCCAATCTGTTCTTATGATCATCTCATGCTCCAGGCTCGGGAGGGAGATCCTAGAGAGCTCAAGAAGAAGGTGAAATATTTACTTAGCACCGAATGAAGAACCCGATGCGATTCTTCTGAATATCAATTAAAGGCATATGGCGAGAGCCAAGCGCACTAATAAAGTCATAAAGAAGTGAGGTGGTTAGGGGAGGCAGTCGCTCCCTGGCAGGCGCAGGCAGGGAGGCCACGCTGAGAACGTCGTGATTTCCCAAACAGATTGTCTGAACACCTGCAGACGTTTAAGGACTCTGCTACACTAGAGGACGCTCCTCCGCCTCTTGCCACAGATGGTCGTAATTCAGAGAGAGGTATGGGGTTCGAGCTGGAGAGGCTGCAACAAGCAAGTTTCAGCTGCCACCTGGGGCTACAGGGAGCTCGGAGCACTCAAAGCAGTGAAGGATGGGCCCGGAAGAGGAGGGTGTCCGTCTGACATATCTGCTAGTGAAAAGACCCCGACCCAAAATTGAAGGCCTGGTCCTGAGAAGTCAGGCAGCTTCTTTGCCTCAGTTTCCTGATCTATACCACTGAGATGGAGACAATACTTCCCTTATAGGGTCATGGCGAAGCTCGGGCTAAGCAAATTATGTAAAAACTATTGTAGGAACCATGATCACTACACCAAGGTGAGGTAATATAATCCATACATGACCATACTTAAAAGAACCGTGAGTGTGCATGAGCATGAATTCGTGTGTGGGATGCATGCATGTGCACATGCACACACACACCTATGTGGAGGCCAGTGGTCAAGCTCAGGTGTCTTCCTCGGCCACTGTGCACCTTGTGTTTTGAGACAGGCTCTCTCATTGCTCTGGAACCCACCAGGTAAGCCAGGATGGCCACCAGTGACCCTGGGTGGTCCTGCTGCATTAGCACACCCCCAAGTCCAGCTTTTCCCTATGGGTTATAGGGATGGAATCAGGTCCTCCCTTTTGCACACAAGCACTTTACTAAGCAAGCATCACCCTGGACAGATTCATGTTTTGTTTTTCTAATGCTCCGGAGAAAACTTGGGCTGAACGGATCTGGAGGCGGGACAATTAGTCTGCACATGTTGGATGCTTAGAGCTACCCTGAGCCTCAGCTTGCTGGGGGCCAGTTATCACCACACTAACATTTAAGACCACTGATGGAGCATCTAGCATCTCCCAGTAGTCGCTGAGGGCAAAGAATTCTTGCTCTATCTACCCCTCTGCCTGTAGGGTGGATCCATCTGGAAGCTTTCAAAGTACTACCTGCTCTAGGAGCCAAGTCACAGCCAAGAGGATGGGATATGTACCTAATACCAGGCAATTCTAGAACTGAAAATCTCTGAGAACAAAGACCTTTGCTCCTGGATCACCCCCCCTTCAAAACACTCTGCGATTGGCCACAGGCTGCTCTGAGACATGAAGCCACATGTTCCTTAGGTCAAAGACCAAGGGTTTTCAAGCAGGTGATGAGCGAGAAGGTTCTCTATGCCGACCCGACAGGTGCTTCCCTTCCCCCATTCATTCACATGAATTCCATATTTTAATGAGTCGATGAGCACGTTATCCTTTAGCAGACGATTGAGGGAGTGTGATGAAGGGGATAATTAAACATGATGAATATCCAGGCACGTCCATCTTGAAGCCATTTTTCAAAGACAATGGAAGCCTGAGCAGCGTTGTGAGGAGACAGTGCTAGACAGAAACAGCGCGAGTAACATATGACTGGGTACAAATGGCAAAATTAAAGGCAAACATTGTTGATGAGCTCGCTAGAGCCTGAAGTATTGAAACACAATATTAGCCTTGGTGGAAAATAACTCCATTGAAATATGTCCTTCGTGGAGCACGGCTTTCCTGAGGCTCAGAATGTTTTCTGTCTGTGCTCCTCTGTCTGTCACCAGACATTCTCAACAGACAACAGAAAGGAGCGCTTGGGATGGAAGGCAGAGGATAATTGAAGTCTTGCCTTGATCTATTGTTACAGCTGAAGAGGCAGGGAGTGGAATACCCCAGGCCTGATCAGACCCGCTCCCTGCGCAGGGCACTCAGTCAATCAGCACATAGTTACCACACACCCACGCCAATAAATCCCTGTACTAAGCTCTTGGGGGAGATACAGAGACTGAGAAGACACAGATCCTGCCCTCTGGGCGTTTGCAGTCTGGTTAGAAGCTATAAAAACGAAATCAATAATAGGGAATGGCCTTGGCTTAAGTCCCAGTGAATAGCTCAGGGGAAAGACAAGGAGCAGAGGGCTTCGTGTGAGAGAGCAAGGGGGAGTTAGACACAGAGATCTTGCCCTCCAATCAATGCTATCCCCTGCTGCAGACAGACCGGCTGCAGCCTTCTTTCTTGGCTGGGTAGAGTCTTCTGCTCATGCCCATTGCGTCTGTCCCTTGAGATGCCTGTCCTCACATCTCATCCTTCAGACCAAGTGGCATCTTTTCGTTCCCTACCTTTTTCTTCTCTGCGCCCATATGCGTATCCATCCCATGAGGCCAGGCTCGTGCTGCAGCTCCGACACCTGGCAGACATGAGGTGTGTGCTCGATAAATACGGACGAAGTGTCTCGGCTAGGATGCTGGCACACCCGCCCTTGGTTAGTCATCATGAAATAATGGCAATTATTAGATATTTTTATGCTAGATGACTCCCTCCTTTCTGTCCTCTGGGGTCCCCAACACCTCAACTCTGCCCTTCATTGCTGCCTGTCTGTGTGGAAGCCTGTCCCAGCTGCTGCCCACAACATTTTAGACATAAGTGGGGTAGTGGACAAGCCACCGTGCCAGACCCAGAGGTCAGCCTCAGCTTCCTCCTGGACATACCCATTCTTCCCTCCTCACTCTCCCCAAGTTAGGAGGTGCATACAGAGCAGACACCCATGGTATTAGAAACTGGTGATACCAAGGTTCAAATCTTACTTAGTCTATGAAATGCTCCAGAAACGTGGGCATTTCAAGTACCTCTACCTCCTCATGATGTCGCCACCTTTATCAGATGCATGGAGTTTCTAGTTGGGCAGAGCTGCTAGGGGGACTAAACTCAGTGCTATTAAGGCATCCAGAACCCTATGGGTTGTTAAGGAATGAACAAGGATTTAATGCCAAACAATGGATCTAACAAGCAGATCTTGGAGCCGGGAGTACAGCCGGTTACTTGCTGTGTGGGGACTGTCTTTTCTTGTAGTGCTGAGAACGGAATTCAGGATCTTGTCCATGCCAGGCAAGTGTACTACCATGGAGCGACATCCGCAGCCCTCATAAGTTTTTTAAGCCAGAAGAAGAAAAAAGTCAATCTGTTTCCAAACAGCCCCTAAACAGATATGGTGGAAACACCTGGGGTCATAGCGTTAACCTTCCTGTTGAGGTTCTCATAACCCGAGTTGTTGAAGGCAGGGCGGCAAACTGGCCTGGAGGGTAGAGGAGTGCTGAAAGGGTGGGTGTTAGGAATCCAAGCAGGCTGTCAGGGCCCCAGCAGACCTTCCCTGCAGAACCCCGCCCAGCAACCCAGCTGGCATGTCTGTGCCCACCTCAGGCTCATTTAAATAATGGGGCAAACTGTAAAGACAGGAGATAATCACAAAAGCCCAGGGAGAGTATGCAAATAGGAAGCTCACACACTCGAGGAGGCTGGGAGAACAAAGATAATCAAGAGCATTATCAACAGGCCCCAGGTGTGCACTGGCTGGTCCCCCGAGCATGTGCAGGTGGAGAGGAGGGGGCAGTCCCTCTGCTCCCCTCCTGCAGGGTTTATTCATTGCTGCCTGTCTGTGTGGAAGCCTGTCCCAGCTGCCACCCACAACATTTTAGACATGAGTGGGGTAGTAGACAAGCCTCTCTCTCTCTCTCTCTCTCTCTCTCTCTTTCTCTCTATCTCTCTCTCTCTCTCTCTCTCTCTCTCTCTCCATCTCATTCTCTCTCCCCTCACCCCTCTCTCTGTCTCCCTTTCTCTTGGAGCCTGGCAGATGGAGCTCTAGCATGTTGGAGGAGAGGAGGGGGGAGGGGGTTTAGGACCTTTTGCTCTTGATGCTTTTCCCTGCGCAGGTTGGTCCTGATGTTGCAATCACAGAGATGCAGTCCAAGCCGTGAACAGCCTTCACTGAGCTCAGAGAAAGAATGGTCTGGATGCCTCCCCAAGTCTCAGCTCTGCTTCCTGGCTCCCCCCAGCCACAGGTCTCCCTGAAGAGGCCTGCTCCCTTCCAGGGCTCTGAATTCAGGCATTTCTTCCCTCTTCTTCCCTGCCTGGCCTCAAAAGTTAGGGTCTCATAGACACTGCAAACTGGGCAAAGGTAAGATCTCCCCATCCGACCTCTCTCTTGTCACCATAGAAGTTCGCAGAGAACAGAGATGTCACTCTGAGTATCTGGTCATGCCTGTCCAGCCCTGCCAGCCTTGGCCGGCAGTGGTGGGTCTCTAGCAGCTGTGTGCTGAGTGAATCATATTGTCTTGAGCTCGAGTCTCTCTTCCTTCCCTCTTTTCTGTCTCACGCTCTTGCCAGGCAGACTCAAGGTGCTCACTCATGATGGGAAGCTCTGGCAACATGGGCGATTCCCAAAGCAATCTTAGTGAAGGTCGTGGTCCTTATTCCTGCGGTGAGTTTGACATTGGTAGCAAGCGAGCTTTGGTGCCAGGACCTTGCTCATGCCAGTGTCAGAGAGATGCATGAAGAGTAGGAGCAAAGGTGCATGGCTCCAACCACGCTGGGAGGAGCAGGTCCAAAGGGTGGGGGGAGGGGTGCACAACCATGACATCAGAAGAGTGTGGGCGCAGAGCCTGGAGCCACACCAGAACTGACTTGCCCCGCCCACAGTGCAAGTCTTCACACTGAGCTAACAATCACGTGGCCAGGTGGGGGTGGGGTGGAGGGGGAATCCACAGTTACAGCTGACTGTGGAGCCCAGCTCTGAAGTTCAAGGAACATCACCTCTCCAGTCTGATTTGTACAGGGCTTCCCACTCCTGCCAGGCTACATGGATTCACATAGCCAGTGCGCTGGGCCATATTTCGTAAGGGCAGGTGCCTAGAATTGAGGACAACAGGGCTGGTTTGCAAGCAGATAGCAGCCCCGATGCAGCACGGGCAGCACACGCGGAATCTCTGAGGGACTCTGGGGCATTGCAGGGCCTGGCCTGCCTCATTCCTCCCACCCCAGCCCTCCCCAGGGATCCAGCCACCACTGGTGCCTCTCTCTCCAGTGTCTTCTACTACCTAGATGCTTTCCACATGTCTGACCAGGCAATCCCACCCCATGCTTTTAGATCACAGGTCCAGCGCCCCCTCCTGGCGGAGGCTGTATCTCACCTCTCCAAGTTAAATAATCCCATTTGTACAATCTTTTTATGTTCTATGCTGAAGGCACATTGTGGGTGCTATGTGTGTGCGTGCATGTGTGAATGTGTATTTGTGCATACACATGTATGTGCTGAGTAACTCTTTGAGTATGTGTACGTGTATGTATGCAAGTATGTGCATGAGTGGGTATGTATGTGTCTGTGCGCATGTGTGTGTGTGTGCATGTGTCTGTGTGTATGAGTGTGTGTACATACATTTTTGCACTTGTGTGTATTAGTATGTACTTGCATCATGTATATGTGTGTGTGTATTTGCACAGGTGTTTGGGTATATATGTGCATTTGTATGTGTGTAAGTGTATGCATGTGTATGTTTGTGTCAATGTGATCTCACTCTTACTGGAATCCATGAGTTTGGCCTCAATTCATCCTCCCTTGCTATTGTCACGCCCATCACTAAGACAGCCCTGTGCTCCACCAAGGACACCTGCAACATACTCTCCAGACCTTTGTAGGATCCTCTGAGCAGAGCATTTAATGCCACCTTCAGAACTCATCTCCAGAGCATCTCTGCTGACTATGCCATGTGCAGGGCACTCTGCTCCATCTTCATAATCCTGCCAGCCTCAAAGTGGGCACTTTGCCTTGGAAACTCCTTAGAAAAGCAGATCTCAGCCTCATCCCAGACCTGCTAAATGGGAATTTGCATTTTAACATGACATCCCATGTGCCAAGCAAAGGCTTAGAAGCCTGAGATGTGTTTTTTATTATTATTTATTCAATTGTGCATGTGTGCATGTGCACACATGCATGTGTGTGTGTGTGTGTAGAACCACGGGTGAATTTGGGAACCACCATGGACCACCTCCACCTCCTCCTTGTTTACTCTGCCCTGGGATTCACAGGCTCCACCTTACCAGGACCAGAAACGCAGGCTGCCCCCGCTTCTGCCCGGCGTCTATATATGAGGTCTAGGATCTGAACTCAGGACCTTCTGCCTGCAAGGCAGAGGCTTAACCCCTGAGCCACTTCTCCAGCCCCCTGAGATATGTTTTGAAGTCTGTAGTTGTCTAATTCATTTATTTACAAAGCATTTATCTCACACTCGGTCAAAAGAGAGATCTACAAGGCAGCCTCATCCTGCTTAGCTTTGTATTTCCAGTAGCCAGCACCTGACAATGACGGGTGTCAAACACAAAGGAATCAAGTAAGCAGAAAAAATGGAAGAGTGAATGCGTTTCCACAGTGTCTTCAAGACTAATGTCCTGTGACCAGAAGCCACCTCCTTCTAGTTTACTGTCTTCTAAGTTGGGCTTACCTGCCATCTCAGCACATGCTGAACTCTTCTGTGTAGGATGAGCTATGCTGGGTGTTGGGGGAGCAGGCAGCTTCTGTCACAAAGACCTCACAGATTACAAGGCTCACTCAGCAATCAGCCCTTGTCTCTTCTTCTCCCTGTGGTTTTTCACCCCACATCTCCCACACGCCCACACAGTGGCTATATTTTTCAGTCCAATGGCCAAATTTTGTCCACACTGTCTCCTGCCCATAGGCTTGTGTTTGATACCCTTGCCCATCCCGACCCTGGTGCATTCGGGTTTTTTTTACGGCTGGTGAGCGCCTGTCTGGTGATCATGACACAACAGCCCATGACTCCTGCCCCGGTGCAATGGGCTGCCCTGGCACATGCAGTGGGCTGTCCCGGGTCCCACCAATGCCCAGCCCTCTCGACCTGAGAGTCCTGTCTGCTCACGTCAAAGGCAGGTCCACTGGAGAGCTGTGTGTGAGATCTTTTAGCCCTGGATGTATTGCTTTTTCCTGATTGATAATTTCCCTCTGTTGTTTAATTTTCTCCTTCCCTCCCAGGGGACTCCTGAATTCTTGGCACAAGAAAATTTACTCTGACGATTCATTACATCAACCACAACAGAGCAAAACTCCATAGCAATATTGTCACACACAGAAAAGACATTGACAAGCTTCTCAGCCACCTGTAAAGCAGACTTGGAATCAGAAC
This sequence comes from Typhlomys cinereus, assembly GCA_023101885.1. Lineage (NCBI taxonomy): Eukaryota > Metazoa > Chordata > Mammalia > Rodentia > Platacanthomyidae > Typhlomys > Typhlomys cinereus. Next base: position 2,135,888 of record JALPQD010000371.1, on the reverse strand, counting down.
AGGAATCAAAAATAAATGTTAAAATGTTACACGCACATTTTAACAGAAGTCAACACATATTATATTCAAAATCTAAAGAAACCTCCCATCATTAATGTATCAGTCTACATGGTCACAAAATGGTTCTAGCCAATGAAACAAGATAAGAAAAGTTAAATAATGAGCCTAAAAATCAAGGGTTAAGGAGGTCAGAAAACTCTCCTTTTTAGTTCATTTTTTATTACATATCTAGAAATCCTACATAAGATGCTTATTCAAAATTCTATAAGAATCGATTATGTTTCACAGGATATAAAAAGAATTTTAGAAGTTTAGGAGATGGTTTAGTGGATAAGGCCCTTGTACTGCAAGTATGAGGTTAGGCATTCTTTTTCCTAGGATCCAGGTAAAAGCCAGGCAAGCTTGAAGGTCACCTGCAATCCCAACACTTGGAATTCCTTAAACAAGCTGGTTACTAGACTAGCCAAAGTGGTGAACTCTTGGTTCAACTTAGAGACCCTGTCACTTTCAATAAAGGCTGGAGCAACTAAAGAAGACACCCAGCATCAACTTCAGGCCTCCACAGGCACACAGTGCCCACACTTATGCACACACACAGCACATGCATGGACCACCCCATATACACACACATGCAAAAAAGAATTTTAAGAGAAAATAGATTCTGTGTATAGGAATCAAACATGGGGAGAAAATTAAAGTAGTAAAAGAATATCTTTTTTATTATTATTATTTATTCAATTGTGCGTGTGTGTGTATATGTATGTGTGTGCGCATGTAGAACTATGGGAGAATCGGGAACCACCATGGACGCCTCCACCTCCTCCTTGTTTACTCTGCCCAGGGATTCACAGGCTCCGCCCTACCAGGACCAGAAATGCAGGCCGCCCCCTCCCCGCTTCTGCCCGGCGTCTATACGTGGGGTCTAGGATCCGAACTCGAGACCTACCGCCTGCAAGGCAGAGGCTTAACCCCTGAGCCACCTCTCTAGCCCCGTAAAAGAATATCTTAACAGGTAAAATTTAGTAAGAAATCCATAGGGTTCATGTGAGTAAATCTATAAAATCTAATTGGATGACATAAAATAGATTTTGTACAAATCAAAAAAGAAACTAAGTTCTTCATTAGGAAGATGTAATATCATAAAAATGTCAAAATTATACATATAAATGTTTAAAACTTAATGATACTCCTATTAAAACATGAATAGCATCTTTCTCTTTCTTTAATGTAAAAACATATTCAGTTCACATGGATGAGAAAATGTCAAGAATAATGAAACTTATAGATGCTCACAAATGTGAAGATTAAGAAGGGAGATTTTCCCCACCAGACATTGAAAACCACTCTTTAGAATCAATACATCCCTGCAAGGATAGAAAAAAAATAATGAGCAGAACAGAATGGATCATCCAAAAATGATCTTAATAAATATGATTTAAAAATATGACAAAAGATATTGCCATTAGTTTTAGCTTTGCTACATGCTGATTCAACAGAGTACCTGACCCAGGCAGCTTAGGGAAGAGAGTTTAATTGGCTCAGTTCCAGGCTACAGCCCCATCGCTGAAGAACTGCAGCAGTAGGAATCTGAGGGAACTGGTCACATCACACACAGCAAGAACAGAAAGTAACAGACAAATGCTCGGCTTGTTTATTTGGCTCAGTCTCTCCATCTTTGGACACCAGCTTTGGGATTCGTCCACCCACAATTATGCAACCAAGACAATCTCTCACAGACACGCTCAGAGGTCAAGCTTCACCTAGAGACTCCTCTCAGCTGAGCCCGAGGTGTCAGGTTACAATAGGAGCCATGCCGCCAGTCAGAGAGAAAGGAGGTGGCTTATTCAGAAGGAGACCGGGCACAATGAGTAGCTAACTAAAAGAATATGGGCAACTGATGCAAAGCTATGGTGGGACAAAATAACCTCTTGTGTCCTGTTATACAGCAGGGTGACTACAGCAAAAGAATAATGAATTCTAATATATGTCACGATGGCTTGAACCAAAGAGTTGCAATGTTATTGCCTAGAAGAGAAAACAAATGAGAGAGGTGATCGAGAAGCTAATGACCTCCACTCAACCTTCAGATTCCCACTGCTGTGAACATGTGTTGAAATAGCTCGATTATTGCATATTGGTTAGAAATAGAAATAGAGAGTTGTACTGACTGTTATCTCAGGCCACATAAAATTCACGTCAACCAAAGCTCTAGATATAATTATATGCAAAAATTTCCCCCCAAATGAATATTTGTCTAAAGTCAATTAGATAGTCAGTCTTTATTCCAAAAGGCGGAACACCCTGTTTCATATGTAGATGTATGTAACATTAGCCACAAATTGTACTATATAAATCATAAATTGTATGGTTATTGCTAAAGGTTACATTTTCAAGTTAACAGAGGAACCAAAGATGTGAAAAAAAATCTACAATGTAACTAACAGCTAGTAAATTCATATGTATGTTGTACAAAGAGCTCTTAGAAATTGACAAAGAGAAACAATCCCACAGAAAAATGAACGAGGGACATGAATAGGAAATTCATAGAGGAAAGAAAACCCAAGTAGACAATAAATACGTGAAAAGATATGCAGGCACACTAGCAATCAAAGACATGCAAATGAAGGTGGGGACTTATGACTTCACACTCAATGTCCCAGGCAAAAATTAAAGAAAGAGTTAAGGCCCGTGGCTAGAGGCAATGAAGGAAAAGTCCTCTTCTTTATTGCTGCTGGAAAAGGGAATTGTTTCTAAAAAGCCATATGGATGCAGCTATTAAAATTAAAAATGCACATGCTTGTCAACACAGGAGCTCCACAGTTGCAATTCTGTCCTATGGCAAAGCTTCGGGAACTAAAGGTAGATGCTCAGGATGTCTGTTCTGGCATTCTGAAGGTTGTAAATGTCTATCAGGAGGGTACTGCCTATCAAACGGTTACATACACTGCACAGCACAACCAGACCTCTGACCAGTAGGGTTAGAACAAGTGTTGAACCGAGAAGGACTGTGCAGGGCCACAGGCAAAGAAGCACGACGCCATCTGCTCACAAATGAAACATGTGATGTGTGTGCATGTATGCACAGATATAAATATGGAGGAAGAGAAAACACATAACAGACTCGCTATAGGTTCCTGTTGTAGCGAGGATGGATGGAAGAATTAACAAGGCGGAGCTGAGGAGAGCCATCACAAGCAAAGCAAGACCAAAGAAAGACTACCAATAAAAACATCCCCAAGAGTGATATGACTTCATCTTTATGAGAGAAAGAGTGGAGAGAGAAAGAGAAGGGGTATCCAAAAACCTGAAACTTGATCTAATTTACTTCTTCCAGCTCTGTTTCAGACACAGTGACATTCATGGTATACGATCATGCACATAGTTACTAACTATCCCTCTATCTACCTAGGTAGGTCTTGCGCACACCATGGGCAGTGTGCACATCTCAAGGGCATGACATGGAGGGCACAGGCTAGGGAGCATGGTCAGTCCTCATATCCACAAGACTCAGCCAGGGACACATCCTACTGGAAACATTCAAAGCGAAGTGTCCTGCACGAACCACAGAAAGCTTTTTTCCCCTTGTTGTTCTCCTCTAAACAATATAATGTAACAAATACTTGAATAGCAGCTTCATTAGTTTGGAGATATAAGTAACCTAGTGGAGGCCTAAGGTTTGTTCAGAGGTTATATGCAAATGCTAGGATATTTCACATCAGTGACGAAGGGAGCAGACAGGAGCATCCTTGGATTGTGTATTCAAAGGAAGCCTTGTGGGTAGAACTACAATGGTTGAGAGTGTTAAATATTTAGGGATTTGTGAGGTAGGCATTAAATCTGGCATTACTAAAAATTAAACTATATGAATTACAAATAAATTTCATTAAATGCATAGGCCATTCTTACCTCTTTGCAATGATTTGACTGCTTCTGTGATTATCTGTGCTTTTCAGTCTATAACTGTGGCATCTACATGGTAGAAACACCACAGAAAGAGACATATCTTTCCTTCATGCTCAGTAATGCCACATTGGTAGTTTGAAATCAGCAAAGGTGGGCGTGTTTACATCAGTGAAATTGGCAAACACTGCAGGCTTGATTTGAAGTCTGAATAACTGGTTAGGTTTAAGAAAATAATGGGAGGGACTGGACAGGTGTCTCAGGGGTTAAGCCTCCGCCTTGCAGGTGGAAGGTCTCGAGTTCGGATCCTAGACCCCACGTATAAACGCTGGGCAGAAACGGGGGCAGCCTGCGTTTCTGGTCCTGGTAGGGCGGAGCCTGTGAATCCCGGGGCAGAGTAAACAAGGAGGAGGTGGAGGCGTCCATGGTGGTTCCCGAATTCGCCCGTGATTCTACACACACACACACACACACACACACACACACACACACACACACACAGACACACACACAGAGGTGCACAATTGAATAAATAAAAAAAAAGAAAATAAAGGGAAAATGTTAATAAAGTATACTAAACTTAAAGGTGAGTCTGTCTACAGCTGCGGGCTGGGAATAGCATCCACGTTTGGGGTGAATATTTTCAACTTAACAAAATTATTATTCAATTCAGTGAAACAGTGCTTCGAGATGTCCTTGATGAGCAAGTGATGGTCTGACTTGTTTCATTGTTTCAATCCTGTCATCTTTCTTAACATCTTAACATTACCTTATGTCTTCATTGATAAAGCAAAAATATTAGACAAGATTCCTGTCCGACATATGTCTCCTTACTAATTGCAGCCACCAGTTGGCTACAGATGCAAGCAACTGGCAAAAGTCAACAGACACATTCTGTGAGAAGCCAAGTGGCCATGCGCAGGGACTATGCAATGAAGAATATTTCTATATTTCAACATCATTTATAAGTCACTTGCTGTAATTCTTTATATGTGTGGCATAGGTAATATGCTTATACAAGTGTACACATATTTTTCTCAGAGAACTGATTGTCAAAGGTTTACCAGCATATGCTGGCTTATCACTTATTACCGGGAGTTTTCATTTTTTTCAAAAAAATGCAAACAAAAGGAAAATGTTAAATAATTCACTGGCCCCTCCTCTGAGTGGCTTCCTTCAGTTCCTTCCATTTGTCAGGTCCCCCACAGCATCTTTCAAGCAGCACAGAGCTGGGCCCTCTCTTTCTGCTCATCCTGAATGGCTGCTTAGCACATGAAAGACTCAGTCACCTGGAAATCAGTGAGGGAAGGGCTTGTCCTGAAGGCCCAGAGAGAAGATTGAAATGCTGTGCTTTGGCACGTTGAACTGTTGGTAGCTCTAAAGACCAATTTAGACCTTCCTAATGAGGTCTGCAGATCTCAGCCCTTGACTGTAAGCAAAGCCCAGACATTTACATGTCCGTTTCTTCTAACTGCTTGATCTTCTTGACTCTTACTTTCAGGGTCTAGAAGTCACTCCAACTGGGTGTGCTGACTCACACCTGTAATCCCAGAACTTGGAAGGCCAGGGGCAGGATAGCCAAGGACTTGAGGCCAGCCGGGGATGCTGAATCTTAAGCTGCGCTGTAAGATTCAGAGCTGTAGCGTAACGCAGCATCTCATGAAAAGGAAGCAACACCAGTGATTCTGTAAATGAAGATATGATCTTACCTTGCTGACAGGAGAAGGTCCTGACCCCTAGGGTTTATTTTTAAACTCTTGCTGGTGGGCAAACTAAAAGTCAATGCGGGCAGAACACTCACGCTTTGCTGAGCATCCAAGGCAGCCACTGCTTTGGATGCTGTGGTGGGATTCGAGATAAACTGAGAAATGCATTATTCTAGCTCAAAAATAAGAACCTTCATTTCTCCCATTGAGGGCATCTCCTCAGCATGGGGTTGGCACAGAGGCTGTGAACATGACTTGAATGTCAGGTCTGCCAACCCTGAACCCCCAACCTTAACAGGACAGTCAAGGACCTCAACTGCCCCATCTATGAAAAGGGGATTTGTGGCACTCTGTCAGTCAAATGCTGGGAGGATTAAAAGTAGGTTATGAAGCTTAGTGACACAGACCTGTACGTAGCCCCCTTTATTCAGGGGGCTGAAGCAGAGGGATTGCAAGTTCAGGACCTGCCTTAATCACAGGCTTAGTTTAATTTGGTGAGCCCTTGCCTAGCATGTGCAAGGTCCTGGGTTCAAGTCCTTATACTTCAAAAATAAATAATAAATAAACAAAAGTAGGCTGTGAAATAAAATGACACGGGCACACGACGACGGTGTGATAATGTTGGAAACAGTCAAACTGTTCACCAGCCCGTGAATGGACAGGCAAGTTGTGGCACATTCAAATATGGGCATAGTACAAAGCAATGAAAGGAACAGCCCACTGGCGGGCATCAGAGTCTGGTTGGCTGTCAGCATAAGCCAGTGAAAGAAGCCAGCTTTCAGACGTGTAGGCCTGTGAGTCCATCCCTTATCAGCTTGGAAAATGTTAATGTAGACTGTAGGATGGTGGCTTCCCAGGGACAGAGATGGGGTCTCACAGAGAGGCTCAAGAGAGCAACTAGACAGCATAGGGTCAGTGTATGTGTCGCTTCTGTGATCGTGGTACTGAGGCCTCAATTGTATGTTGCACATTATTTAATCGTACACCCTTTAAATATGTGAACGTTGGTAGATGCCAATGACATATCACAGAGCTGCTAAAAACAGTGCAGAATAAAGAGAGACCTCTCAGCATAGACTTTGGTGTGTGGTAAGAGTCCAGCGACGTGGACATGGAGATCTTGACAACATCCTCTCTCTGCCATGCTTGGGCTCGGGGAGGACAGCTGCTTGATGGAGTCCCTAGATGTCCACATGCCTCTTTCTCCCCTCACTACTCGCTCTGGTCAGCTGGGCTCCAGCACAGCTCCTTCCTCAACACCCCAACAGTCGCCACCTTCTCTCACAGCAACCATCTTCCTCTAGAGAAAGTTCCAAACCCTGCTCTTCACTGTATGCCAGTGGACAGCCCTGCCCTAGGCTTGGGGCACATGCAAGCCGAGGTCTGCTTTGCTACTCCCAACTTAGACTAGCCTGTTACCCAGTGTCATAGTAAGCACAGGTGTCAACTTGACTCTTGAGGGTTTGAGCTCTGGGCACAGTTGTAGAGAGTTGATGGTTGAGTTAAGCCTAGAGCAAACCTGAAGGAGATTGTCTAGCTGCTGGGGAAAGCCCAGCCCATGGTGGGTGGGATTAGGCCCTGGATAAATCACAGAGAGCTGGTTGAGAGAGTTGGCATCCTTCTGTTCACTTGCGCAGACATGCTGGTCTGGCAAGTAAGGATTGTCCCTCTCTCAGCTGTTATGACAGTGATGAGTGTGGCCAGTTCCCTCGGCCCTGGTGTTGGTGCGTGCTCTCCCGTCAAGCTGGACTAAGAACTGTAACCAGAAATCATAAGAGAATAAAACCCTTGTTCCTTAAGCTGTCTGATGGTCATTTATCAGCAACCATGCAGGCGACTGCAACACCCAGGATGTAGACTTGGGATATTAATAATGGTGACACTGTGCACACGCTTGTGGGGGCAGTCAGGGAAGGCAAGGGGTCACCTGGACATACTTAGGGCAGGCAAGGGAAGATGGATCATGGACACACATTCAGCACATGACGTCCCCCTGCCTATGTCCTGTCCCTGATGGATGCGTCAATCACAGCTACTGTGTTTCCTGTGCTCAGAGCAAAGTACAGGTCTGGCAGACACCAGCAGTAGATAGGTTTTGTTCCCAAATAATGGCCAATTAAAGTGAAAGCAAAACTAATTCATAGCACTGAACCTCTCCATTGGACAGATTATCCACATGCTTCCTGCAGGCAGCTTGCTCCCGAGAGAAAAGGGAATTCTAACCGAGAATGCCGAGTTCACTACGCTTCCATTTGTACAGAACATCGTTCGCCCTCAGCCTTCAGTAATGTGAAGCCAGCAGAAACCAGGAAGGATGCTCAGAGTTCCCACCACAAGAAGGGACACTGGCATGTGTGGAAAGCAAACGGTCCTCCAGAGTTTCATGTGCCGTTCTAAGCAGGGGTGCTGCTGTCCCAGCTGCACTTATATGTAACGCTGTGCACACAGAGACGCTGAGTGAGGGCGTTGAAGCACCACCACGCCGGAAGAAGTCACACTGAAGCGGTGGAAGCCTGTCTCACGGCACCTGGCAGAGATCCCCCAGAATCACGGAGTGACCTTACCACAAATCAGTTCCCCCACCAGCCCACCTACCGCTGGCCCCACAGACCACTCCCTGGCAGCCCGTTGTGTCTGAATCAGGGCTGAACTAGAGGATGTCTCCTCCACACAGACACCTCCAGAGGCTGAAAAAAGTTACCCACATCACCCCTGCCCTACATACTGCGGCGTCCACAACCCTTACCCGTGCAATTCCCACACCTTGCCAGTGACCTACGATGGTGCCTGGGAAAACAAAAGCCACAGATGTCAACACAGTCTGCGCTGATGACTCTGAACCTGGAGCCTGAGCAGTCCTGACTGTGGGCAGAGACATGCCGCCCTCCAGTGAGCATGGCACACGTGTGTCCACGGCAGCCCTTGTCCTGCTGAACTTGTGGTCAGTCAAATCCATTCACATCAGTACTGGCAAGGCAGCGTTTCTAACTCTTGTATTTGCTATTCTGGTTTTTTGTTTAGGAGTCCAGAATTCAAGTTCTTTCCAAAGCAGCCAGAGGTTTAGAGCGCCGGCCCACCATGCGCAGACCCAGTACAAGCTTTAGAGGCAAAGTTGCTCATTTATAAAATGACATCAACACACCATGTCAGGAGACATTCAAAGAATGCACATAAGTCAGGTTTAGACAGAAAGCAGTAACCAGATCAACGCTTGCCCCCTTCATGCCAAATCAAATACATAAATACTGTCTCAAGAAGACACAAGGAATCTGGGACACTGGACAGAAGAATTTTTGATTACTTGAGAAGTCATGCTAATCACCTGAAAAGATAAAAGGTTATACTTTAGATCTGTATGTATAAAACTGCAGATAGTCCAATGCTTTAGTTATTCTAACTGCATTTTATTTAGGTAGTGGACCTTGACTATCCTGTGGAGTTGTGAATCGAGTAATTTGCAGGTGCCTGAGGAAGACAATCCTTGGTCAGATTTCAAGGGCTAGTCCTTAAATCCAACCTGTTGATTTTTGGGTCTAAATTGCTTTCCATGACGCTTCACACACAGCAGCTGTTCGGACAAGCCCTTCTCTGAAAATCTAGATTCCAGCAGAAATCAGCGGCCTTCTCCTTTGATCCTGAGTTGCCTCTTGTTCATATTTGTAGAATTCTTTCTACTGCGAAGATCCTTAGCCTGGCAAGGGGAAACTGATCCCAGCAGAGGTGGGGCCTCGACATACCCAGCATCTCAGACCTCACTCTTCCCTTTCATCTTTCTGTGCATGCTGCTGCTCTACGGACTTTTTCTCATTCCTTGTCAAGTCCTGACACGCTCGGGAGCTCAGCTTTCACAGCACATCCACGCGTAAACCCATCACAATGAGACCCCACAGCCTTGTCACGGAACGTTCTCGTTCTGGCTGGGTTGGAACATTCTGCTCCATGTCTTCAGTCAGGGCTCCACTCCGCATGTGCTTTGCCTACTGGGATAGGTGTAAGCATGATATGAGCTCTGACGCATGTACAGGTCTCAGCCACGCCCCCAGAGGGTAACAGACATCATAGCTCCCTCCTTCAACTTCTAACAGCCATAGTTCATCTCCCAGGAAATGAACAAACGCAGACCAGATGAGCCATGCCACTGATTGGAGATACACAGGACATTCAAAATCAGCCAAATCCAGCCAACATCAGCAAAATCCCACAAACTGGTGAGCTTACCAACATATGCCAGCAACGATGTGTGGCAGTGTTTGTTACTCAGCACCACGTAGCCTTGCCCCCCCCTGCAAACTGGCAAGGACTGAGTCTGCAAGAAAAGGAGAAGGTAGGTAAAAACAACTTTCTCTCATTCCTATCCTCTATCCTTTTGGAAGTAGACAGCTTACCAAGGGACACCCACAGCTCCATCCAAATGACTGGCCTTGGGGTCAAGAGTCTCATAACCTTGGTCCATGAGGAATTGAAGTTTGGTGATTTCCTTGCACATTAAAAAAAAAAAACAACTATCCAGTTCCACAACCAGACATACTCTCTGACCACAGAGACAAGGTTCAGCCTGACACTAATTCACTCCAAATGGATGACTTGTCACTATCATCAGCTCACTTTTGAAATATGAGATCTTGAGAGAATTACAACTTTCTCTGCAGCTTGTATGTGTTATTTATCCTTCTGCAGAGAGCTATTTTAAATACCCCCAAACTTGTGTAGGAGTGCCAACCGGCCACATTTAATTGGCCAGATTGTTAGCCTCAGAGATTCAACACTCTTCGGAAAATTAAACAGAGACGTGATTGTTACTTTGCTCTGTTATTGTGGCTACAGAATGGCAAACCGATCTGTTAAAACTGAAAAATCCAGCCGCTCAATTATCTGTTAGGCTTACACAGCTAAATACCCCAGAAGCAGTTTTTTTTTTCTTTTTCCTATTTAGCTAAGGCATATTGTGATTATAGATATTGCTTACTTGGCATGGTGCATGGCCAAGACTTCTCAATAGCCTTAAGAAATCTTCAAGGAGCTGGAGAGATGGCTCAGGGGTTAAGACTCTGCCTTGTAAGCAGAAAGTCCTGAGTTCGGATCCCAAGTCCCAGGTAAAAAATGCCAGGTGGAAATGGCAGAGGTCTGCGCTTCTGACCCTGGTGGGCAGAGCCTAGCGAATGCCAGAGCCAAACAAAAAGGGAGGTAGAAGCAATCCAAGATGATTCCTGAAGTCACTCTTGGTCCTCCACAGGGACACACAGTGCCCTCTGATATACTGATACACACACACACACACACACACACACACACACACACACACAATAAATAAATAAATAAATAAATAAATAAATAAATAAATAAATAAATAAATAAATAGTAAAAGAAATCCTCAGGAACAGGATGTTCTCACAAACCCGGACCTTAATCATTCACATATTCCCTTACTCCCTGGGCCTACAAGTGTTTACTTCACACCTACAGAAACAGGGAATGCTGGGAAAAAGAAGAGTGGTCATGAGTTCAAGAACTAGAGAGAGAACAACACTCGAGTGGAAGCCAGGTCTCACTCAGGAGCTCTCTGATTCCCACCCACACCCCAACCAGAAACATCTGTCAATGTCTGAGAATGTTTTCAACACTCATGATACGAGTCTGTACTGTTGGAATCTAATGGGTGAGGCCAGGTATGAGGCTAAACATTGTACAAGGTGGTCCTCACATTGTGTGAAGCACTTTTCCTAGGGAGATGCCGCACGCAACCATCTTCACCCCAGATAAGATTTTACAACAGAACAAACTGGTGATGAACCATCAAGTTTGCTAGTGTTACTGACAGGAGGGGGGGCAGCCACCACAGCAGCTGGATCTCTCCCAACTGATTCTCCTCCGCTTACATACCCCAAGGCTCTCCCCATCTCACATTGAAGGACACACAGGTAGCTCTTGAATGAGCATGTCTATGGGCACATGTGTGGTATATGTGCCCACACGTGCACGCTAGCACTACTCAGCTCCTCTGTTGCTGAAGGGATCTCCACCATCGACAGGACAAAATGACGACCGTTTTATTCAGAAGAACTCACCATGTAACCCTTCATGACAAAGGGTTATCCAGAACCCAAAATACTGGTAAGTGCAGAGTTTGAAATTCTATGCTCCAAAGCCAAGCACTGAACTCAAATCTTCTGTGTTTGGTGTGTGCACATGTGCATGTTGCATGTGTTCAGGCGCACTTGTGTGTGCAGGAATGGTCAGACGACAGCCTCAGGCATCATTCGATGTTTTGAGAGGGTCTCTCACTCACCTGGAACCCACCAAGTAGGCTAAGTTTGTTACCAGTGAGCCTGTGAGATCCACCCATTCCTGCTTTCTCAGCATGCAGATTGCACCCAAGTGTCACCACACTTTTCTTTATGTGGATTCTGGGGATCAAATTCAGGCTCTCATGTTTGCAAGGAAAACATTACCAACTTTGCCATCTCCCCAGTTCTGAACTCCTTTATTAAAGATCAGAGGCCTTATCACATCTATTGCTGTGTCCCACTCTGTGTATGGAGCCAAGCACAGGCGACAGATGAAAGTAAGAACACAGGTGGATAAATGGATAGTCTATAGATGGGTGAAGAGGTAGAAAAGTACATGAATAGGTAGCTAGATGTACTGGTGAATGGAAGGATGGATGAATGGATGGATTGATGAACAGATGGGTGAAAGGATGGATTAGTGGGTGGGTAGGTGGATAGATGTGTGGATGAATGGATCAACAGATCAATGGACAGATGAGTGGATGGAAGAATGGCTGGAGGAAGGAGTGGATGAGTAGGTGGCCATGTGGGTGGATGGCTGGATCTCAAGCCCTATATATGATATTAAGCAGATACATACAATGGGCATTTTATAAGTTACACAGGATGCTAAATTTAACAGCTTGTGATATCTGCTGGAGTGTGGGTAGCTCTAAGGAGAGAAGCAATCTGGTAATATCTAGATGAATTTCCCTGGACTGACCTTAGTGATAAATGTGGTGTCCAACAGCCTTCACAGATCCGACCTTAGCCTCTTTCCTAGTTCAGTTGTTAGCTCTGAGAAGATGTGGTAGGCTGCTTCTGAAAACCTTCCCAGCCTGAAATGAAGATAATCTGTCTTCTTTTATTTCTTAACCACTGGAGATGAGAGTGAATTTGTCATACCTCACATTCTGTAGATTCATTTAGCCAATTATTCTACTTTGGGCCTGAACTCATCCCTAGTAATGTACAGTCTGTTTTAGATGTTAATTTTTAATGGTGTGATTTTGGCTTGTCCTTCAAACTAGTTGAGCAGAAACACTGATTTATTTTTATCCCTTTCATCAATGCCAGGAAACAGAATAAATTACTCAGGAATATGTTCTCTTGTCTTTGCCTCCCCCTACCATAAGAGATTATGAAGATAAATGTCCAAGGAATGAACTTCTCTCAGGCAGACTGGCTGTGTGGCCCAGCCGTAGGCAGGTACTGTGTGGGCTGCACAACAAGACACATCTGAAAGCCACCAGGATCCTGAGTACCCCTTGGTACTCAGTCACAGTCTGGAGGGACTCTATGGCAATGCTGGAGCTATACCTTGCATCCAGGGCAAAAGCTGAATGCTGTAGCTACACTTACTATCACTATGACAAAATACTTAGCAGAAACCACTTAATGGAGAAATGATTCATCAATTCATTCTGGCTCATGATTTCAGGGAGTCCTGGTCCATCAAGGCGAGGAAGACATGAAAGAAAAGAGAAGTTCACCTCATGGTAGTAAGGAAAGAGAGAGAGAGAGTGAAAGAGAGACAGAGAGAGAGAGAGAGAGAGAGAGAAATACATATCCACCACGGCAGAGGGTAATAAACCAATGACATATAAAACATGGCCTTGGGAATGGAGATCAGGCCTTACATCAGAGTGTCCAACCAGTGACCTGGAGGTTACACGTGGAACAGGACAGTTATAAATATGGTACAATGCAACGTATCATAAACCTTCTTAAAACATCATCAGATTTTTTGCAGTCTTATTTGTATCTCAACTGTGCGATTTTTGAGCATGAAAACTTTGTAGATGACAAAGCCACTCACAATATTGCATAAAATAGAACATATCTTACACATGTTCTTGTATTAAATAGTCCTGCCTCAAAAGCATAACCCATGCCAAATGTAGTTCTTCATTAGAAATCCTCCAAGCAGCAATGCATACTGGAGAAAGTGTCTGGGAAACTTTTCTTCTTACAGTTTCAGATGAAATGGGTGAGTGTTGCTAACATAGGTTCATCCAGCCGGGTTCAGCTGTCCAATTGCCTGCCATCTCCTGAGGCTGTGTTGTACTTAACAAGGAGACTGTTTGGAAACCCACCAAACACCTGTCATCACAACTGTGCTGATGAGCCAGATAGACTTGGCCAAAGCTGAAAGAGGTGAAAAATCAAGATTCCTCTGTTTGTTCAACAAACACCTACTACACCAGGCACAGCGCCAGGCGGAGGTGACACTGTCCAGCCGGCATTAGCAGGAAGTGCTTTCAAATCACTCCCAGTCCCCCGCAGGTTGGGGGCAGAGGTGTGCTCTGGTGCTGAGCCACTCTTTGTTTCTAAAATTCTTTCAAATCCAGAGAGAAACAGAGTTCTGTAACTGTGTCTTTCTCTTCTTTCCACATGCTCTGATGTGTCTGCCTCGTCTTCAAACGTCTGGCAGTAGCCTTGGAAAGGCACAAACAAGGACTCTGTGGGAAAGCAGCTGCCAACAGTAGTTCATGGGTCACTGTCAGCCAAGGGCATGAATCTCAGATATATCCTTGTTCTTTTTTCTGTGCTGATTACCTCCTGTTACAAAATGGCTGCAGGAGTTTGCACGACAGAGAAAGAAATGCGAACAACCAAGACAGACATGTTCTGACCATGTCTGACTCTCTTACTTATAGGATGGAAAAGCCTCTAGAAAGCCTGACCTTTCAGGATTTTTGCAAATTGGCCAGAACCTTGACACATGGCTGTGCTAGTTAGATCTAAAAATCAACGTGACATTTGGCCATTGGGTCCAGAGAGGTAGCTTCATGGGTAAGGTGTCTGCACACCAGTGGAACCTGATTTCCATCTCCAGAAGCCCACATGGTCGAAGGAGAGGACTGACTTCCTAAAGCATTGGCATGCCATCTCTCTTTCTTGTTCTAATAAACAAAATCATTAAAACGATAGCTAAGACGATCCCTGAACAAGCCCACGGGTGATTATCGGGTTGATGAGGGAAGAAACAGCTTAGAAAGGATGGACCAATTACTTGGGCAGGCGGATCAGATGGGGGCGTAGTTTGGCATGTTTCAGCCTGGCGAATGAGGAGGTTTGCCCCTCTCTCAGCAATTCCTTTGAGTGTGTTACGGCCAGTTCCCTCAGCTTGTGACGTTGACATGAATTCTTCTGCCAAGCTGGTCTATGAAGTACCACCAGAATAGTAGGCAAGAATAAAATCCCTTGTTCTCCTAAGTTGTTTAGTGGGGGATTCATCAGTAGTGGATGAACAACTGTAACAGCAGAATATAGGAAAAGAGGTTGTGAAGCAGTCTATCCAGAAAGCATCTCCAAAGAACACACGAAGTTTTGGAGACTTCTTCACACTGAACTGACTTAATAAGTAGTGAAATCAGGCGCTCTGGAGGCTGCCAACACCTTGCCTCCCTCCCATTTTATCATCAGAGTGAAGCACTGCACCCACTCCATGGGAAAGGAAGGAGGATGCAGACAGGCGCTTCAGCCAGCCTGAGGTCCTACGACCCACAAGGGCCCTAGAGCCCTGAGCTTGCGTGTTTATAAGCCCACTGATGCTTGCAGTATGTGCACATGCCCTCACTGCCGAGGAGCTGAAAGGGGTCATCAAAGCAACATGGGAAATTCCGGGTGTACATGTTTCCAAGACGGGTGGAGAGCCAAGGATGATATATTTCTCTTAGGTTTTAATATAGTTTAGAATCTATTCTAAACCAATGGCTGTGGCCCAGAGATACAGTATACCAATAGCCAGACTTAGGGTTGTTCCTACCCCTGGGCTCATGGGGCAGAGAGGGAATCCCATAGTCTGAGCAGCCAACCCCCGGCCATGCTTCCTTCTGAACTCAGTGTCTAGAGCGTTCAGGTGACTATCTGAGAAGAGCTGGTTGCCCTTCAATCTTGGATGCAACACTGGTGCTTTGCTTCCCAGATCCCTGTGGCTACCACTGCTTTATTTTCTCCCCATTCAACACCTTGCCCTGGAGATTCTTCTCCCACTTCTACATGAACAGAAGCCCCTGATGGGTGGTAGGATATGGGTTGCTGAGAGGCCACCAGGGAGCTGGAAGGTAGAAACTGGCCACTGATTGACAAGGGAGACACATGTCATCTGGCGAGTTCAGCGCATCTCTACTCTCAACTGTATTAAAACTGTTAGGAATACACTCATTCTTGGCAGGATTTGGAATTGGAAGCACAGAAACCTGGAGTTTCCTCGGGCCCCTTGTGGAAAGAGCTTAGCACAAAACAGGGCGTGAAGCCAGCAAGAGCAGAGGAGAGATCCTAGGCCATCACTCGGGAGTCTGGCATCATCAGTAGTTGAGTGTGAGTAAGTTTGACATTGACAAGATACAGTCACTGACTGACGTAAGTCAGCTTCCACGGCATGACGCTGCACAATCCCTCTTTACTCATGGCCAGTAGCACCTCCGTCCCTCTCATGTCTTTGGATGCTTCTAGAGACCAGAGAAATCAGGAAAACCAGAGGCACCTCCAAAAGTGACCGTGGATCAAATTCCCTGAAGACTCAACCCATCTGTGCCCCCACTGTGCTGGGACCCTCAATACTGGAATGTTCCTCCCATGGCTTGGCCTAGCCCCCCTCAACTTGGGAAGTTGCTTTGGTTCAGTCACACTGGCTCCTACAGAAGAAGGACAGCAGAAAATCCATTTCTTGGGGCCTGGGCAACTCTGTGGCAGGTCAGAAGGATGGCTGAGTGCTTGTGCCCCCTGGACTGTGCTGCCCTGATCCCGGGGCTTATCCATGGCTGATTCCAGCCTCCATGTTTGTCATAGTTGGGCACAGGTATCAACTTAACATTGAGGGTTTGAGCTCTGGGCACATTTGTGGAGAATTAGTAGTTAAGCCCAGAGCGAACCTGCAGGAGGTTGTCTAGCTGATGGGGAAGGCCTAGCCTATAGTGGGATTAGGCCCTGGAATAAAACATGAAGAGCTGGTTGAGAAAGTGGCATCCTTGTGTACACTTGGCCAGACATGCTGGTCTGGCAAGTAAGGATCGTCCCTCTCTTAGTCATTAGTGTAGAGATGGTGTGGCCAGTTCCTTCGGTCTTGGTGTTGGCATGAGCTCTCCTGTCAAGCTGGACTGAGAATTGATGGTTATTTATCAGCAACTATGCAGGTGAACTGCAACAATGTTCATCCACTGCAACCACTGTCAAGGGTAGATCAGGGTTAGCCAGCGTCCAACTGCATTCTGCCTCAGGCATAGAGGTGTCTGTGACACCTGGCCCTGTGGCCAAAGCACAAAGCACCTCTCAAGAGTGTGGGAGGAAGGGGGGGGAAAGGCCATTTCCAAGGCAGTAATTGCATAACAGGCGAATGTAACAACAGGAGATCCTCAAGCTCCATTACTCCGGAGGGTCCGTCAGTGTTTTCATTACAGTCTATTTTCCACAGTGATTTATCTTCAGCCACAAAGCTGGCTGACAGCTGGGGCTCCGCACCCACAGGCCCAGCCCGGAAACATGCAGAGTTTGATGTGGTTGAAATTGCTTGGCCATCATTCCATGATAGAGACTTGCAGACTGTGAATTAGGTCCGAGTTTGGGGGGAACTTAGGCATTTTTGTGGCAGTTCTTCTTGTGAGCATCCTCTGTAGCTCACCTGAAAACTGTGCTTTGCTGACAGTTGGAAGGAATGATTGTGTCCAGGGACACATGCGGAGAGTTGTTTATCATACTCTTCACAGGGCAATTTTCTTAGGCAGGGAATGGGTGGCAGAGATCCATGAGTGGAGTTTATGCTTCTTTTCAAGTGAAAAGATGTGTCCCAGAAGCTCCGATAACCACTAAAAAGTCGTCTGCTGTCTTCTCTACGTGGTCTTCCCATGATCCCTTTCCCAGATTCACATGCAGGCTCTGGCATTCCTAGAGAAGGGAAGAGATGATCTGAGTTTCCCAAGGCCCCATCCATCTCCCTAGGAGCTAGATGGAACCCCAGGGCCTACATCTTGCCACAGGCAAGCTACGAAAGCTATGGCATTTTTCCATAAGAAAGCCAAAGAACAGCTCGCAGGTTGGCCAGACATCAATTGGGTTTCACAGTGCGTCTGGATACAGCTTAGACGCTGAGACCCACCCAGAGCTCTGCAGTCTATCTGTAGATTCAGGCAAGAGAGGAAAGGAAAGGTGGAAGACCAGCCTGCAAAATGGCTCACGAGCTCTTCTAGAAGATTCTTTTGGAAGCCACAGACCTGCCCAACTGACTGCTGGAGTTTCTACATGGCTGCGTTCCCACCATCTGCCTTCACAGAAGAGTCATCGCACGTGTCTCACCATCTTCTCTCTCAGCATCATCATCAAGAGCAGGCGAGGATGTGGTTCATTCAGTCAGCAGAGAGCTTGCCCGCCAAACCATGGGTGCACCCACTAGCACTGCAGATATAGGCGCGTACCTGTGGCCCCAGCGGCTGGGAGGTGGAAGAAGAGGGGCACAAGTTCAAGATCCTCCTCAGCTGCACAAGGAGTTGGAGGGCAGCTGGGGCTGCCTGAAGCAGCTGTTTGCCTCACAACTGGGTATGTAGTGTGTGCTTCCGGGCTTCCTGTCACTCCAGCACGCGTTTCTGTCTCTGTTTACAAAAGCAAGGCAATATGCCTAGTGAGAGCTATGGGTAAGCCAAGACAGACTAGCACTGTATTCATGTTCCAGATAACTATGGTACCATACCACATGAGGTGTGTCATGGTTAGGTACAGGTGTCAACTTGATGGTTGAAGGTTCAAGCTCTGAGCACATATGTAGATAATTGATAGATGAGTAAGCCCAGGACAAAATTGCAGGAGATTGTCTAGTGGATGGGGAAGGTTAAACCCATGGTGGGTGGGACTAGGCCCTGGACAGGTGAATAAAATACAGAGAGCTGGTTGAGGAAGTTGGCATCCTTGTATCCACTTGGCCAGACATGCTGGTCTGGCAAGTAAGGATCGACCCTCTCTCAGAAGTTATGTGGAGATAGTATGGACAGTTCCCTCAGCCCTGTGTTGGTACATGCTCTCCCGTCAAGCTGGACTAAGAACTACAGCTGGACAATCATGAGAGAATAAACTTTGTTCCCTTAAGTCTTTTAATGGTAATTTATCAGCAGTCATGAGGGCGAACTGGAACAGGATGTCACAACCTTGGCTTCCAGGAAACCAACTTACAGTCAGCAGGAGCTTCAGAAGATGCCCTTGTGGCCAAAATCATGGAAGTAGGCAGGAAAGCGCTCTAAAAAGAAGCTAAGTCTGGATTAAGACCCAGGACCACCCTTCCTAGGGCGCATCAGAACTAGAAGAGCCTCCTGGATTGCCTGTGTGGGCCAGGATGACTGCGCTCCATGCCTTGCGTTCGCGTCCTGTTGAGCCTATAGCAAATGATCCCAATGACTACAAAGGCGGGTCTCGGGCTGGTGTTGAGGTGTCGCCAGGGTGACATTTACCTTGAAGCTCCAGGATAGCGCTGGTAGACGCACCTCTTGCAGTTCCTGCGGGTTTCCTGAATGTCTTGGTTCATGGTCTGTCTGCTCTTCCATCTTCAGGTGCAGCGCTGCAACCTCTGCTTCTGCTGTCACATCTCCAGTCCTGTCTCGGCTTCTCTTCCTTCTCTCTTACAAGGACCCTGGAGGTGACACTGAGCCACCTGGATAGTCCACCATCACCCCTCACCACGAAGTCTTCATCAGGGTCAGGGAGATGTGTGGTATCTAAAGTGCTTACTACACAGGCAAGAGAACTGAAGCCCGAATGCCCAGATCTCATGTAAAATGGCAGGTAGGTGTGGCAGCCTACTTGTAATTCTGGTCCTTGAATGTAGAAGCCTGGGAATCTCCACAGCAGGTGAGGTAGCCCGACAGCCCTATAGGTGAGCTCTGAGTTAGAGTAGAGATCCAACCTCCAAAACGGTAGGGCCTATACACACAGACATACATAGATATGCACGTGCACACACACACACACACACACACACTCCACACACAAGCAAATGGAAAAGAGAAGCAAAGTCTTAATCACATCTTTCAGGAGTCACATGCTATACAAAGTAATGTAGTCACAGGTTCAGAGACTGCACGTGTGGGAGACCCTCTCCGCAGTCTGCCATGTGATCCCTCAGTCACTCAGAGGCTTTCCTCTCAGACAGTCCCTTTTAACCTCACAACTGGGACCACAAATACCTCCAAAGATGGACTGGGAACATGGCCATCCCATATCCCCAAAAAACTCTGGTACACCCTGGCTGGGATCCTTCCTCCCTCTTCTAGAAGACTTGCATTTGACCAGCTTCGAATCCTGCTCAGACTCTGTTACTGGGGGTCTGCTTTTGTCTTCCTCTCCAGTGGATCCTAATGTTCTGATTTTATATTTATGACCAACTGTTTAAAGGACCTCTTGAGTGTCTGACCACAGCTCAATTGTCCATTATTGCGATAATCACCGGTCTCTTTGTATTCAGAGAGCAGCACAGACTAGAAAACAAGACGCCTGCTCCTGGTGCTAAGCAGTTGTGTTTTGGGGGTGTTTCTCCCGTGCTGTGCATGTGTTACACGGAAGCATATTCCAATCCATCTGCAGCCATGCCATATTGCAGGTAACTGTGAACAAAACAAGAGATAAAACTGTAAAGGGGCCGCTGCTTCCCCCACATGCTCATTGACTCTGGTACCTGCACGAATGGCATGGGCTCTTCAGAGGCCTTCCCTGACCAAGAGGCACTTGTGTGACCCAAGATACACAAGGAAGGTCCAAAAGGCCTGAACCGAAACACAGAGGTTGTTTCCAGAGTCTTGGCTTTAGATGCGAAGTTCTAACTCAGTCTCCCACTCTGCTGCCCTGCCTCTGAATAATCCCTTGTTCAGGATGATGCATCTCCAAATGGGGGATGGACATACTCTGTCACTATCACGGGACGTGTCACCTTGTCCCTCATGTAGGGATATGTCACCCCCATACACCTTGGTGGGGGCATAAACTGCACAGATGGGGGAGTTTGGAAGCTGTAGGTAAGGTCACCCATAGTTCCCCCCATCTATTCTCTCCTCCTCCCCCTTCCTTCTTCTCCTAACCACGTCTCGTTCTTTCTTTCATTCAGTTGCTATGACTTTCTATGCTGTTTGTATATGAGCTTGGAGCCACTCGTGGCCGCATTTGCCATGTGTTTGAGAAATTGCTGGAACCCTGGAATCTCAGCTGAACCCCTCGACCCAGCCGCACCTACGAACAGCACTCTGGCTTCTGTCACACAAGCCAATATAAAGGAGTTACATGAACAGCTTCCAGTATAGAATATTGGAAGCATCTTTTTCTAGACGTTTCTCAGCAGCCTAAAGCTCAACACGGCTCCGAGTCAATTCCACACCTTGCTGCTGCCCTGTGCCCAGGCTCCAAACAGTGCTGTCTTTCCCCAGAATCGCTTCACTTCCTGTGTGCCTGGCTCTCAGGTCCTGCATCTTCTCAAAGCCTCTCCTTTCCTCCAGCCTTCCTCCTTTCTCATCACTTGGCCACTTCCCTTTGCT
Organism: Typhlomys cinereus; assembly: GCA_023101885.1. Lineage (NCBI taxonomy): Eukaryota > Metazoa > Chordata > Mammalia > Rodentia > Platacanthomyidae > Typhlomys > Typhlomys cinereus. The sequence continues at coordinate 2,114,507 of JALPQD010000371.1, read as the reverse complement.
CTGGTCTGGGTGACTCTCTTCAAGGTCAGGCATCTGCTTCCTGCCCTCTTCCCCCATATACATTCATGTTCCTTCCCTGGTGTTGCCAGGCCTGGTGCTGAGCACAGGGTGCCCGTGACCTCCTCCCCATTTGTCCTGGCTTCACCTTCAAAGCAGGAGCACAGTACACATAGGCTTGTATTTTAGTCAGGCCAGAATTCAGTCACATCTGGTGCTCCTTGGCTGTATGACTCTGGGGACAAGAGTAAACCTCCTTGATGTCAGGGTCCTTTTGAATGGAGAGAACAGAAACTACATGCTGTGGTGAGAGAGATAAGGTATTGACGCTATGTGGTAAGTGCGGGATCCAAAGCAACAGCAGCTTTCAACTATTAAGACAATGGACGATAGTGAGCGCCTACTAAAGATTTATTTAGGTACCACTCAAAGACATGTGCGTACACAATATATATATGAATACATACATGCAATCACATACATGAGTATGCACACACACATGAATATGCACACTCATGCACATGTATACACACAGGTCCACACATATGCACATGCATACACACGTGTACATATACATACAGAAACATGCACACATGCATGCACTCATATACTCCAGGGATTTGCAGAATCTCTCCAGGTCCTCATTGGTGAGAAGCGACAGGACAGGTAGGTCCTCAGCCTTCAAACCCACTTCACCCAGAGCTTTTATCTGCTTTCCATAAGACTTCTCATCAATTTCACTTGAACAGAGAAATCCCTCAGCTAACAATGCGCGATCTCCGTGAGTTCGTGAGGGAGGCTTTAATCAAGTACTACAAGCCGAGTGGCTTAGACAACAGGAACAGGTCACGCCCAGTCTGTGGGCTGCAAGTAGAAGTCAAGGTGTTGGTGTCAGCAGGGCAGGACCAGCTTCGCGTCCACGGCACAACCAGCCTGAGCCTGCTTTGCTACTGGGCTCAGAGGAGATGGCGTGTGTCCAGCGTGGTGTATGTTACACAGGCCTGGCTCCATCTCAGGCTGCGAGGGAGTACCCTTCCCAGGCTCTCCAACACCTGCCGGTGGCTTGTTGACCATTTGTAGCTACGGGTATCACCCACCTCGGCCTCCGAGCCTCATTTGCATTTCTCCTTGTGCATTCAACTTTCCCTTTCTAGGAGGACAATGGACCTAACAGATTAGAGCTACCAATGACCCACTTCTGTGATGACCTTATTTTTAATCGGTTACACTCTGGCGGTTCTAGGCCTAGGATTCCAGTAGGCGCATTCAGCTAGGGAACTATGAACTCATCCATAACACCTGGCCCTGAAGCCTTCTGACACTTGAACATTCTTCACACGAAAAATACATTCACCCTACTCACCCCAGCACTCCTGAGCTATCTAATCTACAAAAGCAACAACCTAAATCCAAAAAGTCATTTACACTCAAACACAAGTGAGATCCACCCTGAGGCTGTGAGACCGGACCAGCTGTCAGCTCCCACGCACAGCATCCTGCAGGAAAGGGGCAGACATGGTGTCCTCCACGAGGGCACGTTTCCATCCCAGAGTCCCCACGCATGGTCCCTTACCTACAACAGAGAGTTCATCCCAGCTTGGCAGACTCTCCAAAGTGGTTTTTATAGAACCCCAAGTTCATGGGTCAGTTTGTTACAAGCTAGACAGAGGTCGGAGTTTCCACAATAGAAAATTTGGGTGATCCCTTGTATGTACACCATGGTCTTCAAAACCTAGCAAATGGTTTCTCTTCCCTTCCCTTTAGCTTTCTGTCTTGGAAAAAAAGTAGTGAAAGAGACTGTTTATTCATATGTTTATATCCCTGGCCATATGAGGATCAAATATGAGATGGCTTGTGTCTGTTATATGTGCACTGCCTTTATCCATGGCGATGTCTCCTTGGAGCCAGCGGTCTGGGTATTCATTGTTTGGAAACAGCATGAAGGCAAAAGTCCTTGAAGATCAATGACTTTCAACGGCCACAGAACTCAAGAGCTTTTTCTCCAGTTGGATGATGCACTTAGGATTTTAATAACCTTTACGTGTGGATTCCATACATTATTCAAGATTTCCTTGAGCCCCACGTCGATCCTTCTGTTGACAAACACCCCTCGAGAAGCGTGGGCTGTCTCGGGCCCTGTTGGTATGCAGGGCAGCAGCTCCCAGAAGAGCCGAAGTCAACACCTATTTGCACTTCAGCCAGATCTTTGGAAATTGGACTTTCTCTGTTGTAAAGGAAACTCCTTGCGTTGCTCCCTGTGCTTCAGTCTTAATATCAGCTTCAGTGTAAACATTGACTCTTCCGGTGATGGAGAGGGAAGCATACAGGGTATGAGGAGTAGCTCTGGGCAGCTGTGCGCCAGACCCTACCAGAAGCTAGCTGTGTGCTGCAGAATCCACCTCCACTCCGCAGGCCTTTGTGTAACTATGGGTAACTACGGGAGACCATTGTTCCCAGGGCTGCCCCTCAGGCAACTGATCCTACCTGAGACAGAGGCTTTCTAATGAGCTCTAATTGCCACCTGTCTGTCAGCCTCCCACCCCCATGAGGGATGCCAGTCGACCATCAGAAAAGAGCAAGCACAGCGCAGGGTGTAATGCCTGCCCCGCAAAGCACAGGGGTATAGACTTAGGATGCCGCTCTAGCAGGGCCCAGAGGCTCGCATTCCACTCCTGGCGTTAACTGGCATTGTCGTAGGAAGAGTCACTTGCTTCCCCCAGCCGCTGTCTCTTCATATGTAAAGCTGGACCGTGGTTACACCTGCTTTCTAGCATAGGTGTTTAGAAGTGAGACACGCGAGAATGTCTCCATGTTGCAAAAGTCCTAGGGCTTCTTAGGGAATTACCTCCACTCACGAGGACAGTTGGGTACAGCAATTTCAAGAACTACAACAACTTCTTGCACGTGTGGAAAATGCACCTATCAGAAAAATTAATAATCATGATGATGAAGCAGCTAAAATGTGCAGGTCCAACCCTTGTTAAGTCCTAGATAAGCCTTACCTCACATTCCCAAGAGTCTATGAAGACATGACTGACACTCGTAGTTGAGAGGTGCAGGCTCAGACAGGCCAGAGGACATGCACCAAGCCACAAACTTTAAGCAGGTTCCTGGTTCTGTCTGTCACCAGAGATCATGAGTCACACTGTGCAGCAGTCAGGTAGTACTTTAACTTCTCTGTGTCTCAGCTTGGACTGGGGACAGTTCCCACCTCACAGGTGATGGCGAGAATCAAATTGGGCATATTTGATGGAAGATATTAGGGAAAAGCAAGATGTGGCAAGGAAGCTGGGTATTGCTGTGGAAGCCACCTCCACAAAGCCTTCATGTTGCAGCCAAGGGGACACAGTCACTAGGCAGCAGAAAAACTCACAGTCCCTTCCTCTGCAGAGAGGAAGAAAAGGAACCAGAAGAGCCATGCACCGGATCCACTGAGGAACATGCACCGGATAGGCTGAGGCGCATGTGCCGGGCAAACCTCAGGTTTCACCAGTCTCAATCCCAAGCGGGTGCAAGTGGTCTTTTGCTGACCTGGAAGAGAGAAGTGGTAGCAAAGGTGCTTCCACAGATACACAGATGTTGTCATGGGGGTTCTCTGAGGTGCTAGGAGGATGCTGTGGATGTAAAGATGCTAAAGAACCTGAGATGGGGAGTGCTGTGTGTTTACTCTGGGACATGATTGCCATCTTGGATCAGATCAGCTGTGAGTATCCACAAGATTGGGTCAATTAACCATTCTTTATGAAAGGATGGGGAAGCTGACAGGAGTCCTCCTGTGGTCCCTCCCCAAGTTCGTAGAGGACTTGTAAGGTTGATTGGAAGATAGGACTCTTCTATTACTGTAAGTACACATTAGTTGCTCTCTAGGCCCTTCGTGAGTCATCCGTGCTGTGGGTGGGTCCCTTTGGTGGTACAGCTGCCTATAAATTACCCAGGGACTTCCCAGGCATGCAGCTGCCTTTGAGTTGATGTGCTTCCATAAACACACCTCTTTAAATAAACTCCCATAAGCACACTGGTTCAGAAGACAGAATGCTATCTTAGGACATTCAATGCCCTTTCTATTTGGCGGGTATAGACATTTCTTTATATTATCACAAGATGAATCATGCAGCACACAGAATATCTAAGACTGTCTGGATGAGAACAGGATTAGAGAAAAGAGAGAGAAAGAAAGACAAGATGTAAGGAAGATGGGTACAGAGATCAGAGTGAATGCAGAAAGACACTATACTGTTTTGAAGATGGAGGACCACGAACCGAGGAACATGGGTGGCCTTTCAAAAACAGAAAAGGCAAGGAAATGGATTTCCCCCTAGCATTTACTGAAGGAACAGAGCATTGACCTCCCGTATTATATTCTAGAGTCTGGAACAATAAGAGAATAAGAGTGCTTTTATGTACCACTAAATTTGGGTGACTTGTTACAGCATCCATACGAAACTTATGAGATGTTTTCCTTTGCAGAGCTAAGCACACATCAAAATATCATCCAACCAGTCTAGGGGGGAGGAAGCCAAATCTCCCTGTACGTTGTACCATTGTGAGAAATCGTACAGCTGGACTTTAACACAGATTCTGTTTTGTTCAAATCTTGTTGTTAAATATTCAGAAGGGAAAGCGACATGGCCCCATTCAGAAGAGAATGCCAGCATTTTGTATTTGCACAGAGCCAGACTGTGAAACAGAATGACATGAATTCTCTTTGTGAGATGTGAAGTGATAGACATATGGCCTGGATTATTATTATCAATATGAATTTTAAAGTTGCAGGCGCAAGTTCCCAAAGTGGCACTCTGAGGGCTGTTCTGCCACCCTCCCGTCTTTGGGAGCAGAGAGAGCAAAGGGGGAGCAGGCAGCCAAGGTAGACAGGAGACCCAGCCTTCCCGAGAACTGGGAATGGCTGGGATTGTGTCAAAGCTGGTCGCATCAGACGATGGAGTGTGAATCACTGAGCAAATGTGCCACAGAAAAAAATCTGCAGAATAAGCCTAGAGACGGAATGCTAATAGCAGGCAAATAGGGGGAGATGAGTATTTGAATATTCATGAGGCTCTAATCAGGATCTGTAGATGAATGCAGAAATGGTCCTGGTGGTGACAGTGTAGAGACATTGGAAGGAGAATCCTGCCTGAGAAGATACAGAGAGGCAGGTGCCTGACCTGTACCACAGCCCAGCCCTCCTGGGACTTCAGGCTGGGTTCCACAGTCTGGTCTCTTTATTCACCTGTCACTCACACTGCACTGCCTTTGGTCTTTTCTTGCCATAGGAAGTTTCTGCTTTCAGAGATCGAAAGGCAGCAAGGGGGCGAATACCGATGTGTCTGGAGCAGCCTCCATGGGTCAGGCCCGGGCTGCCTCTCCTTGGGCACTGTCTTGTGGCCTCCCTTTCACCGAGACAAAATAAACCTTATTTTCCAGGTGAGGAAATTGAGAGTCGGGGAGCTACCAACACTCTGCGCTAGAAAGCTAGAAAACAGCAGAGGTGAGATTTGAATAGCTTCTTTGCGTGACGCGCTTTCCTCTCCATCACAAGGATGTCTCCAGAACTCTCTCTCTCTCTCTCTCTCTCTCTCTCTCTCTCTCTCTCTCTCTCTCTCTCTCTCTCTCTCGGTTAGGAGTAGAAGGAATGCTCCAGCATACCACATACCATGCTTGTGGATCCTCCCTCGTCCTCTCCTGGAGGCATCTCCACCGTCTCTAGGTAGACCGTTCTCTCGGAACGCACACAGGCCCACGATTCAATGAAGACCTCAGCAGAGTGTTTGGAAGAGGAGAGTGGACAGTGGCAGGGAGGAGCCAGGGAGCAGACCTCATCCAGTGAAGAGGAGGAATGCGGGCTGTCTGTGTGGAGGGCCATCCCATGAGTGGCTCCTTGGAATCTGCCTGTGTGCCCTGTCTCTTCCCTCCTCCTCATCTCCCTGCAGACACTGTATTGGCAGACTCTTAGGGCATGTTCTCGGGGTGTGACTGACCCAAGGACAGCAGAGCCAGGCTAGCTGGGGCTGTTCCTCCAGCCCATCTCGCTCTGGACACAAACTCCTCACTGGAAACAAATACAATAACCCCAGATCAAGCAAGGCAGGTACATTGTTGAAAGTGAGGGAACATCGGCTTTCAGCTTCTGTCCAGGGCTCCCTGCCAGCTCTAGAGCCATGTCCCCAGCTAAGAAGATTAGTTCATTTCCATCAGGAAGCTACAGATGCTTCAAAAACCCCAGCTAAAATTATGAGGCCCCGCCCCCTTCCTGCCCATCCTCCTGCACGGCCATAGCTACATCTTGAGGCAGGGTGGAAGCCATGCATGGCCTGCAGGCCGACTCTTGCCTCTTACACTCATGATCTTGTATAGGTCTTTCAGTGCATCTTTCTCCAAGGCTCTCTACAGACAATCCAACCTTTTTCCATGCATCCTTGCATAGGAATCTCCACTGATCCACTCACAATCCCAACCTCTGCTTTCCAGAAGGGTTGGGTCCCATTTAAGGACTGCCTTGATCCCATTAGGACCACCTGGGTAATTTCCTTCTTGATAACTCAGAATCCTACTTCTCCCAACCATTCATAGGTTCCATCCACACGAGGGTGGCCATCCAAAGTCATCTTGGAATTCATTATTTACAATAACAGCTCATATTTAGTCATCAGCCTTTAGGTAGCTCCAATGCAGCTGGCATTATTTAAACGACTTGATGTGCAACTAGAATTTATGACACTAACTGTAACAATTCCCCAACATTAAGACGACACAGAATCAGGGAGGTTAATTACTTTGTCTTGGCAAGGAGAAGGCACATTTGAACCTGTCTACACCACTTCACAGTCGAGCTTATCGTTTAAATGCCTTTTGGCTCAGCTTCATGTCTATGTACCTACCTGACACCTTGCTTTCTCAGATAGGTGGGTCCCAGAGGACTCTGCGGCAGCCCTCACTGCCTGTATCTTGAATCAAGTCCCAAGAATTAGGGCAGAAGATATGCCTGAAGAGATATGTCTATGGTCTTGGGACACGCAGATGTCACAAAGATCACATTGTATCCCAGTCATGATGGATGACGTAAAAGGACCCAGCTATGGAGACTAAGGCGCCCAGGTTACTGGGCTGTCTCTAGCCAAGAACTCAGGAGTGCCAAAGGGCATCAGGGGCCTGTAGAGTGCTTGGAGCAGGCTGAGGCGCCTCCTCAGTCTACTGGGTACCTAGCTGACATAGGCACCTACCCACGGCTCGATGAAGGAACACTGCACGTACTTGCCAGGCTGCTTGCCCTGTGTCCCGGCCCCATCCCTCCACCTGCAACAGAGCCTGTGGCAGATGGTCCACAGTCACTCCAGTGGAAATTAATGGAGTCAGACTATCCACACACTTCTTTTCAACCGTAGAGAAATATTTTCCATGAGTCAAACACCAGATGTATTTTGTTTATGGGGTAATTTAGCACTTGCAAGGGTAAGACACTAAAACGGGAAGAGAGCGTGTTGATGCTACAGACAGAGACTGGCCACGCTCCAGCTGCCTGCAATATAGTTTGGGGTAATGTCTCTGAGATGGAGCCTGCACCTCGAACTCAGTGCTTCAATACATTCCAGGAGAAAGAACACAGCTTCGGCAGGGCCCGGGGCCTTTCCCCTAGGGTCCAGTTTCCAACATGCTACTGAATGGCAAGATGCCCGGAGATGGTAGGGGCGGCAAGGAAACAAAGCCAAAGGTTTGGAAGGTAACTTGTGTCCAAGACAGACCAAAACAGACAAAAGCAGCCTTTGCTGTTTTACAGGGGCCCAAATGCCTCAGGCCAGTGGCTTTCAAAGTAGAGCTTGCAGGTCAGCAATATAAGCATGAAAATGAAATGTGTAAGATGAATGCTGGTTCTCGGGTCCTACTCCAGACCCACCGAATCCAAACCCCCAAGGCTGTCGTCGGTCAGCTGTATGTGTTTTGGCTTCACAAGTCTGATGCTCCCAGGAGAAATGTGTGTGTGTGTGTGTGTGTGTGTGTGTATACTTATGTGTTTGTGTATGTAAAGGCCAGGGGTCAACATCAGCTTTCTTAATCCCAACTTTATTTTAATTTTTTAAACTTTATTTATTTATTTATTTATTTATTTTGGGGGGGCACTGTATGTCCCTGTGGAGGATCAAGGGTGGCTTCAGGAATTCTGCATTGCGTCTACCTTCTAGTTTCACTCTGAGATTTCACAGGCTCCACCCACCAGAGCCAGAAGTAGAGGCCACCTGCTATTTCCATCTGGCCTTTTTATGTGGGACTTGGGATCTGAACTCAGGACCTTCTGCTTGTGAGGCAGAGTGTTAACCCTTTGAGCCATCTCTCCAGCCCATCAGCCTTATTTTTTTTTTTGAGATCATATTTTTCACTAAACTTAAAATGACCAATTCAACTAGACTGACGGTTGGCAATATGCAGGGACCCTCTTGTTTCTGCCTCCCCAACACTGACTTTTATGTAGGAACTAAGGTTCAAACTCAGACCCTCAGTCTTACACAGCAGCTCTTGCTAACCCATCCCTCTCCCCGTCCTGCTGAGAACCACGGCTCCACACCAGCATCGAAGTGCACATAGCTCTGGGCCACTTGGCGTTCGCTAAGCAACCTCTCCGTAACTCTGTCTCCTCACCTATAAAGTGGCCTAGGGAAGCTGGACATGGCGATGCAGGCACCATCTCAGTACTTGGGAGGTGGAGGCTGATGGATTACAGAGAAATGGAGGTCAGTGTGGCGCAAATCCTGTCTTACCAACAACAAATAAATAAATAATAATCCTTAATGGTAGATGATAGGATTCACCTCCTAAATTTAATGTATTGTGAGAATTAAATGTGATAACTCACTTAAATTTTGTAATACTTTAATACTTTATTTTTCTAGTTTTACAAACATGTTGAGTGCTTATCCCTCCTCTATCTTCTGTCCCTCCTCCCTCTCATTTCTCTCCCTTCCATCAATCCAGTTCACTCCCACCTGTCCTCTTGCCTGTCTGCTTTTGTGGACCCAGGGTTGCCTTTGGCTTGTCTACTCTTGTGGGGCATATTAAGTTGCCTCCCCTTGGGCTACCCCACTGATAGGGGCATTTCCCTTCACTCATCCCACTTTAGTCCCCAAGGTTCCCACTGTATGTTCTTATCTCTCTTGAGTTCCTCATATAGTCTATGGGGTCATGTTGGTATGTCAGTCATTATGCAGGTCTGGTAAGGACAAGTTTCACTGCAATGAGTTCCTGAAGGCAATAGTCCTGCCTTGAATGGAATGTCTTGTCCAACAGTGGACCTTCCCATCTTTAGATTCTTTACAATCTCACCACCCCCTTTTCCGTGAGGTTCCCAGAGCCTTAGCATAGGGAGAGATTAGGTTGGCCTGAGTCTGGGTGAGCCTTGCAGGGTAGCCAGTACTCTGCATTATGGTGGCCATTGCTGTCCACTTCACTGCTCTTCTACTGCCCTAGGCTGCATCCTGTCAGGGTGTTGAGATCCTCTACCTCTGTTATAGAAGACTTCTAGGCTGAGTGCTGAGTCGAACCCACACAGTTATATGAACAAATGCTGCCCTTTGCTGCCATTATGATCTATGTATGGAGTCCACTGTGGTGACACCAATGTTGACTTGTCCTTAGCCAAACTCTGGTCATGTGACTTGAAAGATAAGTACTCTGTGTCTGTAGGAAGTAGTTCTGCTAACAGCCATCCATTCATCCATTTATCCATCCATGCCTCCAGCAAAAGTCAACTGAGCCTTTCTGCTCTAAGCACAGCAGAGAAGCAACAGAAGGAGCAGGCTGGTAGCTATGGGCGCCTTCAGCAGACACCAGTCTACCCCGACAGCTCCCTATGAGACTCCACAACCCACAGCCTTCTCCAAGGCGCCATGACCTGGTTTCTCCTGGCTCTGTGCAGAGTCTGCATGGGTCCATCTCTCTGACTCTGCAATGCTCAGCCCCAGGCCCTCTATAGCCACAGAGGCAAACCCTTATTTCCTATCTTGACCAACAGGCTCTCCTTCCCTCACCCGTTTCCTCTTTGACAGGGTTTCACTACCTTCTGCCTGCCCCCTAGAAAGCAGCAGGACAGCCCTTCTGGTACCCTAAGAGCTCTGGAAGCTAAGTGCCTTGGGCCAAAGACTGCACACTAAGTACAGGTAGCCTCGCCCACCTGGCTTCACATTACCCCAAGCTGCTTCCCCAGCACAGAAGCACAGGGGCCTCCTGTGGGCAGACCATTTGGTCCATAAAACTTGAAGTATCTCTAGCTGTCATAGTTATTGGCAGGTGTCAACTTGATGGTTGAGGGTTTGAGCTCTTGGGCACATTTGTAGAGAATTGGTAATTAAGCCCAGAGCAAACCTGCAGGAGGTTGTCTAATTGATGGTCTAACCCATGGTGGGTGGGACTAGGCCCTGGACAGTTGAATAAAATACAGAGAGTTGATTGAGGAAATTGGCATCCTTGTGTGTACTTGGCCAGATATGCTGGTCTGGCAAGTAAGGATCATCCCTCTCTCAATCTTTATGTAGAGATGGTGTGGCCAGTTCCCTCGGCCCTGGTGTTGGTACATGCTCTCCCATCAAGCTGGACTAAGAACTGTAACCAGACCATTGTAAGAGACTAAACCCCTTGTTCCCTTAAGCCATTTGATGGTGATTTATCAGCAATCATGCAGGTGAGCTGCTACAGGCCCCCTTAGAAAAGAACCCATGCAGCCCTTTTTAACGAAATGGTGGATTAATTAAGTTATAGAACTGAAGTAGAGCAACTGGCTGTTTCTGTCCTCTTCCTCTTTTGGTTGTCTTGGCTGAGACTCAGCACAAAACCTTCTACATAATTGGGCAGATATCATGGTAAGCAATTAAAGTAACGATGCAATAATTAGTTAATAAGTAAGCTGCTTAATAGAAGCTCTCAACCCAGCCCCAGTCAACAGAAGGAACTGGAACACAACACAGAAAGGAGATTCTCTTTGCTTCCCAAGAGCTGCTCAAAGAGGTAGAGAGGGAGATGCCCTTGCATGGGCAGCGTGACAGCATGAGGTGTGACCTCTGCAGAAAGTACCAGCCGAGCCTCCTCCGATGCCTTCCTTCTGATGGAGGTCTCCTCTGGAAGTTTATCCTGTAGGTGTGGTGCCAGGCGTGTATGCACACAACAATACTGTTTCTGATAAAAACAAGTGTCATCCAACAAGTATTACACAAATATTTTCTGGTGCATCCAGGTACAAGAAGAATAAAGCAATGTAAAAAAAAAAAAGCCTGAACTTAATTTACCTAATGAGGTAGTGATAGAGAATATTCCCTAAGATACTAAGAATAGACAAAGTGTGTGCATGTGTGTGGGTATATGAGTATATGAGCATGTAAGTGTATGTGTGCATGTGTGCATATGTTTGTGTGTGTTTGTGTGTATACATGTGTTTATGTTGCAGCATATGTATGTGGTTCTGTGTGTACATGTGTATGTATATGCCTGTAGGCATGCATATGGGTGTATGTGCATGCATAGATGTGAATGTGCATGTGTGTGTATAAGTGTATGCATGTGAGTGTATGAATGTATATGTTTATATGTGTATGTGCTTGCTTGTATATGAGTATGTATGTATTTCTGTTTGTTATGTATGTGAATGTGTGGGTGTGTTTGTGTGGGTGTATTTGTGAGTGTGCATGTTTGTGATCTTGCGAGTGTTTGTGTATGTGTGTGTGGTGTAAATGGACTTTGTAGTCACACAAATACCTGCAAATGTGAAAAAAATCAACATTCTACCAAGGAAATTGTCATGGACACAATTGCCTAGGCAGAGGCTTCTGAAGGTCCAAACCCAACAAAATGGTACCTTTCGTCCTTCCTTTCTTTCTTTCTTTTTTTTTTTTTTTTTTTTTTTCTTTTCTGAGACAGAGTCTTTCATAGCCCAGGCTGACCTCCAACTCAACTTGCAGGTGAGGATGACCTTGAACTCCTGATCCCTTCTCCTCCTGTAAAGCACTGAATGAGCCACCACACCAGGTTTTTACACACCTAGGGATCAAACTCAGGACTCCATCCCTGCTATGCAAACACTCCTGACCGAGCCACATCCCCGGCCCTTTTGACTTTATACTCTTAACTCTGTTTTGTTTGGTTTTTAACCATGTGGAAGCTTTTGTGAACGTAATTAAAAATGTGCCTTCAAGTGACTCCAAGACTGGCAATGGTGCTCCCTGGAAAGGCTCCCGTATGAAGTGGGAGCACAGTACCATTACCATCCATCTGAATCACCATCTCCAAACCAGAGAAAATAGCAGCTGTGCCCTGGGGCAGTCTGGCAAGCTGTGCCCCCCCAACTCAAAGATTCTCAGCCATGTGTACTCGGAGCCAGCATTATTAAGAGAAATGAAAAATCAATAACCCATCACTGTGAGGGCTTTGAAGTCAGCCTAGGAGGTCTGGAGTCCAGAGGCCCCCACCTCACCCCAGCAGTGAGGGGTCCAGAGGGGCATTGGGATCGCTCTGGTGCTGTCTCACTGGCTGGAGGGTAAGGACCGCACTGACCTGCTCCGTGCGCCTGAGATGGGCTGCCATTTGTTCAGCACACACCCTCTGGGCGAAGCGCCTCGCAGGTCAGAGGCCATGCGGCACCCCTGTAATATCTTCCTAATGACGAAACGGAGACTTAGAGACCCATAAACCAAGGTCCCCGTGACACGAACCCAGAACTGCCTGCTCCATTACTGCCGCGTCTTGCTTTCAATCGCATGAGTAGAATAACCTCAAACACCTAAGAAACTCCCAGGTGGCCGCTGCTCAGCCCATGCCTCTCACCTCAGTGCCCCATGGGCTCTCTGCCTCCCCAACCTTGGGGTGACAGGTGTCTGGCTGCCTCATTCTGAGGATGGAACCCAAGTCTTCACGCGCGCACAGCAAGCATTTCACAGACTGAGCCGGCTCCCCCCTCCGCAAGGGCGGGGATCTTGCCAACAGGATTCACACTTGGAGCTCTAACCCCCCAACGGGACCCCAACAAATGGAGGCCCTGCTCTGTCTGTCCCAGAAACACTTCCCTCTGCAGAAGGGAAACCAAAAGCGGGGAGAGGCATCCTGGAGCGGGGCCCCCTCTATGCAGTGGGTGCCCCGGGAGCCCAGGCAAGCACAAAGGTGCACCATGCCCGCCAGAGGAACAGGGTGGGACTGAGAACGATTTCCTGGGTGTGCCGGCCTCCCGCTGCAGTGAGACCATCAGTTCCCCCTCCCGTCCCCTCGCTCAGGCAGGCTCAGGAGCAGGAACTCTGGAGAAGTCTGCCGCACTTACTTTATGCTCCAGGGACACTGCTGCATCTTCCTGCCATCCCGCTCGGCCTTCAGCACAGCCTCGGACATGAAAAACACACTGCTGCTTTGGACCTTTTGTGCTTCTTGATCCTGCACATCCTGAAGCAGCGTCTCTCATGTTCCGGCTGGAAGGAAGAGAGAGAGGGGGAGTGTTTGCTTAGGGTGACTGAGAAACCCAGAAAACTGTGCCAGGAGAGGCTGGATCCAGACGCCCAAGACAGCTTCAAGAGGCCCTGCTTTCTCGCTCTCCTTTGCCTACACGCTTCTACCTGTAGGCTTCATAATTGGCAGACCATGCATGTGCCCAAGCATGGGAAACGCAACTTACCGCTTGCCCATTCTTTCCCTAATAACTCCAGGAAGAGTAGAACTCGGTCTCCAGATTGGTTTCAACTTCCCATTGCTGAATGGATGCAGGACCAAAGCAATTGAGGAGAACAAAGGGCTATTGTTACTTACCCGGTCCAGTTCTACTTCATAAGCATGAACTCAGACGAGTTCACACCAATGCCAGGTGTCAAGGGAACTGGCCACACCATGTCCACTGGAAGTATACTTAGATGTCAGTTTCCAACCAGCTCATTCCCTATGCCCAGGGAATGCTCCCACCCACCATGGTCTTCCCAGTTAGGTAATCTCCCACAGGCCTGTTCAGGGCTCTAGCCTTAACTTTACCAGTCCTTTGCAGATGTGCCTAAAGGACGAGCCTTCAGTGGTTACATTGGAATCTGCAACTACTGTCACGGTCTCATCCAATCAGCTCGTGTCTTAAACCTAGCTTGAGCTGGGTATCGTAGCTAATGGCTGGAGTATAACTGATGGGCATGAGGTCAAAGGGAAAGGAAGAACGTATTGTCAGCAACAAAGATGGCAGGAGGCCGAAGAGCTGGTCTCTCTAGAGCCTAACTAAGTAGTGGCTGCATTCATCATTCATTCACAAACACATCCTTAGTTCATATAGTAACTCCTGTGTTCATCATTCATTCACAAACACATCCTTACTTCATATAGTAACTCCTGCGAGCTAGGTGTCAGGAGGCCTGATGCTCCCAAACCTGGCAGTCCTGACACCTACTCTCCAGAAGTCCAGTGCGGGACAGAGAGGGGCAACGATACCGGCAACCCAGAAGTGAGGAGGAAAACTTCTGAGAAGGAAAGGAGCTTGAGAGCTGGAGGAGCTGCATGCGGCAGGCCATGCTGAGCTGACACATAGCATGTGTGAAGAGCAGGAAGCCAAGGGGGAGGTCAGAAGGGGCTGCGGGTTTCAGGGGTGAACATGTAAAACCAGAGGCAAAGGGAGGAAGGAGCAGGAAGGCCGGACCCCAGGGGCCCACTGCTTGCTCTTCCTTCCAGGGTCATGTGATGCCTTTATTCATGTCCGTGAATCCCTCATCTTCAGTTAGGTCAGAGGGCGTCTTTGGGTTGAACAAAACCACTCACACCCAATGAGCTAATTAAAATATTCTGAAAGTCACAGCTTCATTAGTTTCCTTCAAGACACTGCTTTGTGGACTCAGCAGTTTTTAAGTTATGGGAGATTCCCACATTACTGAGTTCTGAACAGAAAGGAGCTATACTTTATTCGAAAGATTACGGTATTTCAGAATAGTATAAAATGGACTAATAGGACACTTTTCTAAAGCAAAATTTTGTCTATGTATGTGTGAGTGTGTATGTGTGTATGTATGTGTGTATATCTATGAGTGTGCCATGGGCAGCAGGCAGTGCATACCTGTAATCCAGCATTTGGGAGGTGGAGACAGAAGGAGTAGTAGTTCAAGATCATCAACTATGGGCTGGAGAGATGGCTCAGGAGTTAAGACTCTGCAAGCAGACCATCCCAAGTTCAGATCCCAGGTCCCATGTAAAAATGCCAAGCAGAAATGGAGGTGGCCTGCATTTCCTGACCCGGTGGGCAGAGTCTGGGAAATCCCAGAGGGAAGCAAAAAGGAAGTAGAAACAATCCAGGATGATTCCCAGTCACCCTTGGTCCTCCACAGGGACACACAGTACTCTCTGATACACACACACACACACACACACACACACACACACACACACACACAAACAAAAAAACTAACAAATAAATAAATAAAAAGATCATCAGCTATACATTGAGGCCAAGGACAGCTCAATAAGACAGTCTGAAAAAATAAAATTAAAAAAATTAAGATAAAATTAAAAACTAGGCTGTCAATTCAGCAGCTCAGTTAAAGCCCAGAGCTCTAGCCCTGTTCATCTCTGAGGCCCTGGTCTGTGACGGCTGGCCTGAAGGCTCACACTAGGACCAGAAGAGCCTCATTTTTTAAAAATTTTACACACATACACACACACAAACATACACACACACATAAGCACACACACACATACACATAAACACACACGCATACACATAAACACACACATACACACACACATAAACACACGCACACACAGAGCATACTAAGTATGCACATTCTCAAGATTATACACATATCCACCCGTGTACACACACCCTTAGGACACAGTGAAGCCAAATGTAAGCCTGGTTATACTGGGCGTCTCCTTTGGTCTGGTCCTTGCTGCCACTCATGCGGGGCTCTCCCTGGGCCTGCCCATCATACACGTGCACGAAGGACATACACAAGTGCACACATGAAGCCCACATGAAGTATACACACACACATATATACACATACAACTAGAAACAGATGTCCACAGATGCATGTCAACACGACATACCTAGGAGAGGCACGACCCCCACTCGCACAGATTACTGAAAGATGACTTCATTGCGCATTTACTGCGGACACAGTTCAAGGTGGAACTCACTCCTGTCACAGCTGCAGCAGCTTAAGGAACGCAGATCAGTGGTCCCAGCACCGCTCAGTCTCCTCCAAGCTTGCCCTCTTTAAGAGGAAGCGACCTGTCTGGGCCACACCCTTAGGACGCAGTAGGGTCAAACATAAGCCTGGTTATATTGGGCGTCTCCCTCTTTGGTCTGGTCCCCACAGCCATTCATGCAGGGCTCCCTGGACCTGGCCACCACAGGCCTGCACATGTGCATGCATCTCCCTGCAAAATCCAAGCTCAGCGCACCTCTGAGGGTAGAAATTGGCGCTCTCTCCACTCCAGCCCGCTGACGCCACTCCAGATTTATTGCATTTATTTAAAAACAACAAACATTCTCAATTATTTCCACACTGCTCGTGACCATAATTTACTCAGAGGTATGAGCTATCAGGTTTCAGAGAGACTGCTTCAAAAACGTCAGCTCTAAAAGATGGCTCTTGCGTTAGCGAACGTGAAACGCCCATTTATATTTTTCATTTTTAGTTTGATTTAATTTTCAGACAATTCAACTTTCCCCCCATGCCTGAGTGCCTGAATTCATTTTACTTGTCAAAAGAGACAAATTTTCATAATTACAGAATAAAACATGGCGTCCCTTCTTTGGTGACCGCATATTTCAAATAGGGCTTTTTTTTTTTCCACTCCCAAAGATGAAAGATGCGCCTTTTCTCCAAAGACTTGGTTTACTTTTGACGTACTTCCATTTAGCTCTCCACAACGGGCAAGGGGACAGGCTAAACACTCCATAACGTTTTGTTATGTTAATGAATATCCCTACAAAAGAAGATGAAATTTCCCGCCCGGCCTGTGATAGTCACATCTTTCCTGTAATTCACAGCAGAAAAAAGAAAAAGTCAACACTGCAACGATTTTTTTCCACCCTGACCAAAAAGCCTCAAGTGCTTCTAAGATGTTCTGCGGGACGCCCATCTCTAGGGGTCAGACACATTAAGCCTTCTTCCTGTAGCTGATGGGGACACGCACAGGATATAGCAAGGGCTTTGCTTAATAAGCTGTCGGGTTTTTTTCCATTTACAAAAGTAATATTGTTCTTTGCTCAGGTATTTTGAACACACACACACACACACACCCCAAAAATACCGAAACAAGCTGACCCATAGCCCCGTTCTCTAAAGCAGTACACAGTCAACTGATTATATAGTTTCAAACTTTTTTAAAAATTAAAATTTTCTTTTGACTTGATTGGGTTCATGAATACTTAAAATAGAGCTTTTATAATTAGAAACCTGCTCTGCTCTGTGAAACACACTGAAAGATGAAGTCAGGAGGAAGACATAGTATGCATTGACCCTATCCGTCAGGACCGATGCACCCCCATTCTGAGGTCGGGGAGGCCCTAGGAGGCAGAACCGGAGCTGGTATTCTGATTGGAGCTTGTTGGGGTTGAAATCCAGGGAAGGGGAGGCGCACAGAGAGGGTCCCATCTGGAAGAAGCTGAGTCCATCTCACTAAGGTCTCCAGGGACTCCCCAGGGAGCTATAGGACCAGGACGGTTCGTCAGATTTGGACTGAGTTGGACTGAGCGACCAAGTCCCTACACTGCCTGTGTCAGCTGGTCATTGAATGAATAACCCATCCCTCCAGCCAAGGCAGCCCCCCAAGCCACGGATGTTGTGGACTAAGTGTCACTTATGACACCCCACAAGTCCTAAAGGTGCTTATCTGCACCATGGTGGTCCTCGCTATAGCACAATCCCTTCCTCAAGGAAGAGGCATCCAGACCACCAGACCTCAAGACACACTGCAGGTGTACCCAGCAATCAGCACTGCTGCAGGTGTACCCAGCAATCAGCACTGCTGCAGGGGTACCCAGCAATCAACACTGCTGCAGGGGTACCCAGCAATCAGCACTGCTGCAGGGGTACCCAGCAGTCAGCAAAGCCCACGGTGATGGAGGTCCTGCTATAGTCTGAATATGGAATACCCCCCATGGTCTCATGGTCAGGGGGCCTTGGATGGCAGGCGAGGGCATTTGGAGTCTGAGGGTTTTGACCACATCAGTAGATTAATCCCCTGATGGGCTGATGAAATGAAGGCACTGTTAGGGGTGGAAGCAGGTCACTGGAGGGACCCTAGGGGTAGTGCCTTGCCCCAGCTCTCCCCTGGATCGCCTTGTCTTTGATTCCTGTCCATCGTGAACAGTCTCTTTCTCACCCCACTCTCTCCTGCTGCTGTGTGTTCCCCAAGCACATGGGACCACCACACGTGGACTGGACCCCTGAAACTGTGGGCCAGAATAAACCATCCTTTTCTTTCACTTGTTTGTGCCAGGCATTTTGTCATTGGCCACAAAAGTAACTAACATGGACCCAATCCCAGTGGCTCCCAAGCACGGAGCCAATCCTCACACAGGCAAGAAAAGGCACTGAAAATGTCTGCAGCCATCATTAGCACAGGGTGAGGCGCTGAGTCGCAAGGGGATGATCTTGTCTCTTAAGTCTAAAGAAACTCAGAAGCACTATTTTTCCTGTGCCCCAGAGCCCCACACCCAGATCAATATTTTTAAAACAGCAAAGTGCCCCGGTGAAGTCCTCGCAAGATCACTTCCTTTTTCCTACTTGAAGATGGTGGGCATCAGGCCAAGGAGGAACTTTCTAGCAGCTGACCCCACATGATGCAGTCCGCCGTCACGTGGTGCTGTCCGCCGTCACGTGGTGCTGCCCCCCCCCCGTCACGTGGAGCTGCCCGCCGTCACGTGGTGCTGCCCGCCATCACGTGGTGCTGCCCGCCTTCACACACACACACTGTCTTTCTGGCTTCTCATCATTTCCCGCCTGACAAGGTCGCGCTACGGTTCCCATTTCATAAATGAAACGAAGGCCGATGTCTTGTCCAAGGTCACCTGAACGGGCACCCGTCGGGCACCGACGTTGAGCATGCTCTGCCTTGCGCGGCGTGGTGCTGCCAGCCGTGCATTGATCCTGCTCACACCCACGGCCAGCAGTGACACTTCTCTGTGGCTTCTCTTGCCGTGATCACTCATCATCCACTAGGTGGGGGTGGGGGCGTCATGACTTTCTAACTAGGGTGGGCTGCGAGCCTGGCTGGAGGGCTGGCCAACAGGCAGTAGGTCAGGGTGTCTGACTGCAGCGTTACAGAGACCAGGCTGACGGTCTTCAGAAGAGTGACCTCCTCCCCCTCAGCCCAGAGCCCGGCCCTGGGACAGAATGGCTGCCCCAACCCCTGCTTCTCTGGTCTCTTTCTAGTGGATGGATCCCCCAGACTTGAAGCATGGGTCGTTCAACAGCCCGGCACAGCGGAGGGAAGGACACAATAATGTTTCCTGCCTGGAAATTTCCTGTCTGGTTGAATCCACCCTTCCCTTCCACCACCAGATTAGACCACAGCAGGATCTGACAGTTTTCATGATACTCGAAAAGCAAATCACACTGTAACCCCAACACTTGGAAGGTGGGGTTGGAGGATGGATACAAGTAGGAGGCCAGCCTGGGCTATAACGCAAATTTCTGGGCTACAGAGTGGACCCTGTAGGGAAGAATTAAAAAAAAAACAAAAGACGAAGAAGAAAAAGAAAAGAAAATTAAACGCTGTTTTGCTAAATAGACACGATGTGCCTGTCAAATTGCCATTGCAGGGTGTGTGTTTTGTCCATGGATTGGTGCAGCTGTCAGCTTTGGTTAACGAAGCTTTGTCTTGCAGTGGGCGCCTGTGACTGCAGAGACCCATATCTGGTCACAGCATTGATAACAGTGCCTGCAGAGGCCTCAGCCATCAACAGCACATCTGCACTATCGCTCAAAGGCGCAGGGAGCCTCACAGAAGAGAGGGAAGAAAGAATGTGAATGCAGGAGGGAGGGTGGGGGATGTGAACGCAGGAGGGAGGGTGGGGGTGCTGGGGGACAGTGTCTGGTGGGCCCAGCAGAGTCATGACCACTAAGCTAAAGTGAGAGAGGATTCAGAGTGACCCCAACAATGTGTGGGAGTCACATGGAGGCCAATTAATAAGAGGGAGAGGTTTAAAAAATACAAGGCGGCTAGAGCTGGAGCCAAGGGAACCATAGCTTAGCCTGAAGGTGGGAAAGCATTGGAGCAGAAGGGAAAGCTCAAAGTTAGAGGACGGGAGAGCGGAAGACAGGCTGCATCAGACAGGTCTGAGCGAGCATGAGAGAAGAGGAGAGAGAGAGATGGAGAGAGAGAGAGAAAGGAGAAAGAGAAGAGGGAAGAAAGGGGAGAGAAGAGGGGGAGAGAGAAGGAAGAAAGAAAAGGAGGGGGAGAGAAGGCTAGGAGAGGAGAGGGAGAGAAAGAAGAAGGGGAGGAGTAGAGAGGAGAGGAGGGAAAGGGAGGGGGAGGGAAGGGAGAAAGAAAGAGTAGGACGGGGAGGGAGGGAGGAGAGGACAGGAGGGAGGGGAGGAAAGGAGAGGGGAAGGGGAAGAAAGGAGAGGAGAAGGGAGGGAAGGGGGGAGGAGAGGGGAGGAGAGGGGAGGAGAGAGCAAATCCCTGGCCGGGTGTCTCTTCATGACTTCGGTCATTCTTAAGCAGTTGTGCCCACAAGAGCTGCTGAGAAGCGGGCAGTGGGGATGGGGACGTCTCCTCCTAGGGCCATTAAGCTGGTTACTTTTCGCTGCCTTCAATACAGCTGTGGTTTCTTGCTGGGCCTGTGGACATTTCCTCATGGACAGAAGAGCTGCTTACAAGCCCCGCCCCTCACTGAGGAGGTTCAGGCAGGAAAAGGTCTCAGAGGAGGAAGAGACATGTTCTTCAGTGCTGTCTCCATCGACCAGGAGCCTGCAGCTCTGTAAGTACTGTAAGGAACCCTTCATTAATGCCTGTGTGAAAATCCCTTGTGGATCTCACTGGGTCACCCCAAAAGGGGGAATAATAAAAATAAAAGGAGTCAAGTTTGGAAGCTTAGCAAGATGGGAAGAGGGAGGCGGGGTGACTATGATCCTAATATACATGTAGGAAACAGCCATAATGAAAAATATCTAAAAAGAAAAACCCACCAGCATAGGCACTTTTTCAACAAGCTGACTTCCCATCCTGAGCCTCAGTTTCCTCATCTGCAAAACATATAGCAACAATCTTCCTTAAGACTTGCTAGAGGCCTGGTGGGGGGGGCACAGGCCTCCTCTCTTTTTCTGGTAAAAGAAGAGGAAGCGATTTAGTAAAATCAACACCGCTACTGCAGCAACAGAATCACCCTTTCCCTTACCACGAGGGCAACGGCAGTCCAGCACTGCCCCGCCCCCCCTGCAGTGTTGGCCCCCCATCACGATAGAACACAATTAGAAAACGCTTATGTCAGAAGACATTTGGAAAAAAGAAAAAGGTCCCGTTTTGCTGTGGATGCAATAACGGACTCATTAGCAGACAAAGACCCCCAGCAAATTGCAATAGCCCCCCCCCAGAGATCATCGTAATGTTTAGGCTACAGATTGAAATTAGAATTACAAAAATGGCACTCTGGAAATTATTTTTTAAACTGAAAAATCTTTTCAAAAAAAGTCATGGAGATAGCAGTCCGACTCAGCGGTTCCGTGTCAATTACGGCAACCTTGTCGTTACCCTCCCGACGAAACTGCGTGTGAGAGGGTTTTGATGTACACTTGCAGCGTATGAAATAAATTAAGCAGAAAAGACTCTCATAATCTTGAATACATTGTCTACCAGATGTTACAAAGGCAAACGGACAAAGCACGTGATCTTCCGAGCAGCAAACGACGTTAATGATCAATTCATCCCTAGCTGATAGTTGAGGGATGCACAGACTGTTCCAGAAGTCTGGCAGAGGAGCAGCAAGATCCCTAGACGCGTCCTTCCCCAAATCTGAATCCCATAATTCATGACTACCTGTGACAAGTGTTCCCTGGACAAGGATGACCGCAGGGCTGTAGGAAAGTCTGGCCCGTGGTGAGTTAATGCTGCACACACTGGTGTCACCATGAATCAGGTACTTTACATTAAGAATGACACAGGATGGGGGGCTGGAGAGATGCTCAGGGGTTAAGACCCTGTCTCGTAAGCAGAGATCCTGAGTTCAGATCCCAGGTCCCACGTAAAAACACCAGGTAGAAATGGTGGTGACCTGTACTTCTGGCCTTGGTGGACAGAGACTAGGAAATCCGAGAGCGAAACAAGAAGGAGGTAGAAGCAAGCAATCCAGGATGATTCCTGAAGCCACCCTTGGTTCTCCACAGGCCCTCTGATCACACACACACACACACACACACACACACACACACAAATAAATACATAAATAAAATCTTAAAAAAGAAATGACACAGGATGGGAATGTGAGCTCCACCTTCTCGGACATTCCTTCTTCTCTTGCCCGGATCACTGCGCTGTGGTGGTTTCCCACCTGGTCTCCTGCTGTCCTTATCTCGAGCCTTGTCCTGTCCTCACAGGCCTCACAGGCCTTCGCAAGGAAGTCGATCCATTGCAAGTGCTCAGTTCACTTCCATCTGCGTGGCCAAGCTGAGCCTCTCAGACCTCCATGAAGACCCATCACCCACTCCGGCCTCGTCTCACCTCTTCTCTGGACGGCCTGCTTAGCTGTACTCTTCGGGGCTCTGCTGCTCCTGAGGCTTTGCAGACAGGCTTCCACACAGACCCTCACAGCTGCTCCACCTGGTCCTCACACCCACTCACAGCGCCTCCCCCAGCCCCTCCTCTAAGTTTAACTCCCCTGTGCCCAGCCCGGACCCTCTCATACCCCATCACCCTGCTTGACTTTGTCTTTCCTCCAAGAAAACCAAAACTTCTAAAATACTACTTCTTTATTTTTATGTCTGTTGTTTAATACCTGTAAATCTCCAGGAGGGTAGAAATCTTCACCTGGGGAAGCTGCGTTCCCAAGGCTCTAAAATAGCATCTGGATTGGTGGAGGAGGAGGGAGATATAGAATAAACATGGGAAGGAGAGGATTCTAATGCTCTGATATTTTTATTAAATTATACTTTAATTTTAAAGCGTCTATTTAGTAATACCATGTATATACATATCAGTATAACGTAAGGCATACCATAATATTCAGTGTATGTATATATCATATATATATTATATATAAATTCACATATACATGTGCATGCACACATACACGTATACATTCTTTTTCCCTAAGTTGTTGATTGAATTTCAGAAATTCATTCACACTGTTAAGACTCATTTAAAAAAGCATGTGAATGGCTGTAAACCTCAACTTTGCACTGTGTGTGTGTGTGTGTGTGTGTGTGCACTTGTGTGTGAGGTCAGATGACAACTTCCTGTCCTTAGGCACCATCCACCACCTTTCTTTGAGGTAGGGTCCTTCGGTGACATGGTGCTCACCAAGTATGCCAAACTGGTGAATCGGTGAGAACCAGGGTCGTCTCCCTCCCCAGCTTGGGATTGTACATACATGCTGGCTTTTTCATGTGTGTCCTGGGGAGCAAACTCAGGACCTCATGCTTGCAAGGCAAACATGGTTTCAGGTCCCCCTAGCCCCACAGTTTTGCATTTTTACACTGTTTCCTTCCCTAAGAAGCATCCTTCTCAGAAGATGAACATCACGGGCCACTACCTAATGCAGCCCTCCTGTTTCACTAGCTCTCCCTTTCCCAGCATGCATTTTCGCTTCTATTTATAAGAATTCAAATTAAAATTTTAAGGTCAAAATGAGATCTGACAGAGACATGAAAATTCTTAACTAGTTAGGTAGAGACGGAGCCTGTGAAATACCCAAAGGACACGGCGCATATTTTTAACTTGCTATGAGGCCCTCAGAATGAAATGCTCTGGCATAGGAGGCTGAGGTAAACCACAGAGGGTGGAAGAAGAGATGTTTGGAGGGTTTTACTCTCCTCCCACAAGGATGGAAGCTGCTTCCCTTTCTAAGTGAGTCACAAATGACTCACCAGGATTCTCCCAGGAGAATATGAAGTGGTCTGCGTCCTGTTTGTTTCTCTCCCGTAGACCTCTCCAAGAAGTGAAGCCTGAGGGGTCACAGTCAAGGACCCCATGAAATTCAAATGACTCTACTGGCTTCTTTCCCAAGCAGCGCCCATCTTGAAAATGGTTGCAAATGGTTTCCCACGCAACCTGTGGGCTCTCGGTCACAGTGGGAACAGGCGGGAGGCCACTGAATTGGCCCATTTGGGCTGAGTCCAAATTCTACCTGCGGGAGTCCTTGTTCATTAGTGGGGTTGGCCGTAGATAACCAATCCACTGCAAGCATTTCATATATGAAGTCCCAGGAAGACTTTCTGCTTTTCTTATGTCTTGCTGATAAGGCACCACGCTGCATAAAGTTCTTCTTCTTCCCAGAATATCTTTCTGCCTCTTCCTCTTCCTCCTCCTCCTCCTCCTTTTCCTCCTTCTCCTCTTCCTCATCTTCCTCCTCTTCTTCTTTTTTAATTAAAGGTCCTTTATCGCTGGCAGTTGAGAGCAGACTCACCCCAGAAAGAACTCTCGAATGCAAAGAAGGGGAAGGGAAGGCTTATATGATTTAAAACCACAATTACATCTTATCAGATACAAGTCAGTTTGACAGATATATCCAAGAGGTATAAGAAAATGAACTGCACAGTATTGCAAGTATGATACGCTTCCTTCAACTAGGGGTGGCTGGGATAGGTCATTCTGCTAGCAGAGTGCAATCAGCAAGAATGAGAGAGTTTTAGAAGCAGTGAGGCATGGCACAAAACCAGCTAAAACAAAGAGTTTTACTTTTGGTTTTGCAGCAACAGTACGGATTATTAATTTATTACTGATGGTTACATTCTCTGTGTCTTGTTGTCTCTCTCTGTCTCTGAACAGAACCTCTTTCCAACTATTTTGATAACTGACAAACTTAAGCAATGCTCAGTGAGTGGTGAGGAGGAAGTACCAGAAAACTTTCTGAAATTCATCACCCCCCAAAGGCTGCCAGCGAGATATACTTTCTGATACATAAGACAGAAAAGTGTGTTTGGTCTGATGGACTGTTAATATGTCATTGGGATAGATCATAATCTTATTCTTGGGAATGTTAATAAAAGAAATCACTCAAGATGTGGAAGAACAAAAATCATCACCGTGATGCCCTGACTTTGACTGGAACCTGGGGAAATTTCCAAAGTGTTCATTCATAGAGACACTTAAAAAGACATTGCTCAAATTTATCATTGTCATAAATTCCTGCTGACTAAAAAGTTTCCTCGAGTAATTTACAATGCCCGTCATAAAATACTTCATCAAAAGGAAACAGTGAGATTTAATACAACACCGCAAACTCACAAGGACTCAGAGACAATGGTCTCAGCCCTCTCTGGGGAAGAAAAATGATCGACAGGCTGGAGACTTGGTCTCTCTGTCACCTGAAATCTCACCCTTCTGGGCTGTCACACAACTCTGTTCTGCTTGTTTCCCTCTGGGACCCAGAAAGAAACAAGAAATGACAGCATTTTAATTCTTTTCTTTAAATGTATTCTTTTAGAGTTTCATATGTGAAAACTGAGTTTATGATATGTTCACATCTGAACCCCCAATCCCATTCCCACTCCTTTTCCCAGTCCAACCCTTCTTCTTCTCTACCTGTCTTCATCCTATTCCTTCCTTTCTCTTGTGTGCCCCATTGAGTTGGACCTGGGTTGCCTTTGATAATGTGGGTGTCACAACATGCTGGAATGTGATCATATTATCCATGGATCTGCCACTTAGAACCTTGCCCACACATCCAGCATTAACCCTCACCAATCTCTCAAGAAGGCACGGAGTCCCTTGAGAGCTTTCCACGGTGGAATATTGATAGGCCACATCTTGTGCAGGTCTCGTGGAAGTAGTCAAACAGTGAGTTAGCGTATACAGCAGCCCTATCACATCTAAAAGATGCTGTATGGACACATCCCTCCCCCTACAGGCTCTTAATTTTACTGCCCCCTCTTCTACAATGTTCCTTGGGAGTCAGGGGTGGTTTAGATGTCTTATTTGGGGCCAAGCAGTCTGAAGTCACTTACTTCATGAACTTTGGCCAGTTGTGAATTTCTTTAAAAAGTAACTTCCATTGCAAGAAGAAGCTTCAAGGTCGAGAGCTGAGCATTCCTTTAATCTATAATGATAAACATTTAGAAGACAAGCACTCCAACTCTTTCCTGACCACCTGAAGATGGATGCCTATGTCCTGGATGCACTAGCTGTGTGGTTAAAGGAAGCAGTGTACAATTATTAATAGTAAAGCAAACACAGAGTGCATGAGCTGGACACAGGAGGGAGGGAAGCCTCCTAGCTGGGTGTTTCTGGATGCCTCTATCTCCAATCTGGTTTACTTTCTTTTAGGGCTGGGAGAACTCTGAGCTAGCTGATGGCTCCCTCACAAGACAAAAGCAGGCCAAGCACTAAGCATGGGACCATGGCTCGTTTCCATCTTTCTTCTTCCCCATAAGGAGACAGATCCAAACCAGAGCGGACCTGAGCTGCCCCATGCTGGGACGCTGTGTTCTCACTGTCACACTTCTCATACCAGAAGCTCCCTGGGGTGAAACTCCTTGTCTTCCTCCAAACTGCTGCCCTATAAAGATCTGGCCATCTACTTGCATTCAAAACCTCTGTCAATCCTGACATCCAAGTCGTACACATCTGGCTCCTTGAAACACCTCCACGGTCTTCTCTCAGATGCAGTGCTCGCTCATGGGCTATCCCAGTACACACGTCATACTACCTCAGGGCTTTTAGTGCACTTGGAGTTTCGGCCTGAAAGTAAATCTACCCAAGACACAGTGCTGCTCATGTCCCCCTGACAGGCAAGATTCCAGCAGCATCAAAAGTTCTCTGCATTTCTTATCTAGCCTCACCCTGCATTGTGATAATGAGCATCCTTCCTGCATGCTTTTCATAGCCCAGCCTGATACCATGTCATTCCAAGGTGCTGTTTCTGCTCCTTCTTGACCTGGAAGGAGCAGAAAGGAATCCTTTCTTCCTGGTCAGGCTATAGCGCCATGTTCTGATCCTAGGATTTCTTTCCCAACCCCACTCCATCTCCAGTACACAAAAAAAGGTATTTCATGTCTTGATCATACTGCCTTTCTTTATAGCGTCTGTGGAGATATATTCTCTCTCTTACATTTGATGGTTACTTTATTGAAGGCAAGAATTCATTTTTGCCCTGATTCATTTGCATTGTCCAACTGACACTACGGCTGGCTGAAAGGAATGTATGCTTTACCTTTGGGCAGACCACGGTACACCAAGGTCTCTGTGGTCCAGCATCTAGCTGCCTTGAGAAGGGGGCTTCCTGCTCCTCACACCTGTGAGCTCTAAAGAATCCCCTTGCCTGTGTTGGCAGCTGAAAGAGATGACAGGAGAGCAGAAGGATCAGGAATAAAGGCATCAATGAAGCCAGATGAAAGATGTCGCCTGTCAGCAGCAGCAGTCAGAAGACCCTGCCCTCGTGGAGGAGGGCGTCAGACACAGGGAGACCTGGACTTGGCAGCTAGGAGGTGGCCCAGGAAGAGGTGCAGAGCAAGGGAGTCCACAGCTGGTACTCAGAGGATCTGCACAGGGCGAACTCAGGAACATGCCAATGGGTGCAAGTCAGGCACAAGCAGTTAGAGGATGAGAAGCAAATCCTCAGATACTGACAGCTGCCTAGAGACAAATGGATCCCATCTAATCTCCCCATGAACAGCTTACTCTCTTGCCCAGACCTGGGTGGTCCCCCAGGTCTGGGTGGTCCCCCAAGGTGAGCCCTCTGGGTGGTTCAGGAAGCTTCATGACCCAGAAGGTCAGGTCAGCGAGTGCAACCAAAGAAGCAAGCGCCCAACTCCCTGGGGGTCTCCCTGCTCAAGCTGACATTCAAACAACAGTGTACTTCTACCACACCACAGTAACAAGAGGGCAGGAGGAAGAGGGCCAGGAGAAGGCTGGCAGAGAAACAGATTCTCAGGCACTGCCACAAGATTACTGGAATTACCAGTTGCAAAGTCAAGTGCACTTTCTTTAAGGGAAAAGCTAAACTAGCAATAACAATAGTCACACGGTGCACACTGATGGGGAGCAGACATAGCGCCAAGACTGACAGGAGAGTCTGTCCTTGTGACAACAGTATTATAGAGATGATAGTATCTGTGTCTGACGGAATGTCAGCTAACGTTGGCAGGAATGGAGATGCTTGCTAGGTTCATAGAGGTAGCTCGCGGCTTAGCTGGGTTCAAACTTCAGCAGACACACGCACCAGGCCCTCCAGCATACTTACTTTCTTCTTCGCTCTTATCTCCGAGCCCTGACTCCAGAGTTTACACAATGCTGTTCTGAGCCACTGTGAGAATAGAGAGACATAAAAAAGGCTGGGGGTGGGGGGAATGAAAAGGT
>JALPQD010000370.1:2274968-2294310 GCA_023101885.1 Typhlomys cinereus | reverse complement strand
AAGGAAGAGAGGAAGGAGGGAGGGAGGAGGGAGGGAAGGAAGGAGGGAAGAAAGGAAGGAGGGAAGGAAGGAAGGAGGGAAGGAGGAGGGAAGGAGGAGGAAGAGGGGAGGGGAGGAGGAAGGAAGGAAGGAAGGGAAGGAAGAAGGAAGAAGGAGGAAGGAGGAAGGAAGGAGGGAGGGAGGGAGGGAGGGAGGGAGGGGGGAGGAGGAAGAAGGAAGGAAGGAAGGAAGGAAGGAAGGAAGGAAGGAAGGAGGAAGGAGGAAGGAAGGAGGGAAGGAAGGAGGGAAGGAAGGAGGGAGGAAAGAGGGAAGGAGGAGGGAAGGAAGAAAAGAAGGAGGGAGGGAGAGAGGGAGGAGGGAGGGAAGGAGGGAGGGAGGGAGGAGTATATTTAACCTGATTTAGACATCCTATAAATGTACATACTAGAGTTTCATAGTCTTACCCACTTATAAAAAAAACAATTCCCGGGCTGGAGAGGTGGCTCGGGGGTTAAGCCTCTGCCTTGCAGGTGGAAGGTCCTGAGTTCGGATCCCAGATCCCACGTATAGACGCCAGGCGGAAGCGGGGGCGGCCTGCGCTTCTGGTCCTGGTAGGGCGGAACCTGTGAATCCCGGGGCAGAAGGAGGTGGAGGCGTCCATGGTGGTTCCCGAATTCGTCTGTGGTTCTACACACACAGACACACACACACAGACACGCGCGCACGCACATACACACGCATATGCACACAGTTGAATAAATAATAATAAAAAAATTAAAAAAAACAATTCCCAAAAGTTCGCAGCATTATATTTATTCTTCATAAAATTCTAGTGAGAGAGCTGAGAAGATGACTCAATGGATAAACCAGTAGCCCACAGCTACTGGAGTTGAAATCCCAGTGTCCACTTAAAGCTAGGCAGGTATGGAATTTGGGAAGCAAAGATGGAAATCTCCATGGCAACCTGGCTAGTCTGTCTTGTTGACTGGCAAGCTTTGGTTTCAACTAAAAGATTCTGCTTTAATAATAAAAAGCAAAGAGAATCAAAAAAGACAGTTGGCCAATTCTAAGGAGCACATCAACACATGCACATACGTGTGTGCACACACATGTACCCAAACACATGTAAACACACATGCATGCATCCTGCTCACTCAACCATATGGAGAAAATAAAGCTGAATCTCAACTACTTATTTGAATTCTCATGATATCTAAATTAGCTTCAGAATATACTATGGCCTTTGACAATGATAGGTGACACTCCTTGGTGTGTCAGTTGCCATAAAATGACCATCTAATCCAGAAAAGTAAAGAACAGACAGAATTATAGATCTTCTAGTATAGAAGACATTCAAGAATCCCTATTGGCTGGTGTTCAGAGAAGAAATGGATCCAAAGGCCAGTGTTTTTGTCTGCAATGGCTGAGATAAGAAAGCATCACAGAAATGTATTGTCGCGCCATTCCAGAGACTAGAAATCCAAGATCAGAGAGCTGGATTTCTTCTGAGGATTGTGAAAAGGAACATATCTCACGTTTCTCTCCTAGTTTAAGGTGGTTTGCTGGCCATCTTTGAAATTCCTTGGCTTGTAGAGACTACCTTGTGACCATACTTCCTTCTCCTATATGCATTTCTTTGAAAGGCATTGGTTTTTTAAAATAAAGACCCAGAGTACTGGGTTAAGGTCTCACCTTATTCTAGTATTCCCTTATTTTAACAAATTTTATCTACAACAACTTTGTTTCAAAATAATGTTAAATTCAGAGGCACCATCGGAAAGGGTCCCTTACATCTCTGAGAGGTGGAGCCTCCTTGAGTCCATTCCACATAGAAAAAGTAAGAAATAAAAAAGTGATCCCCACACTATTTTGCACAGGTGAGCTAGTGAAAGTCTTACCCTTAATTTATACACATATGTTATTTTTCTTGGCCAGAGAACAAAGTATCTAAATACAATATCCTTAGGGTATCTGCTCAGTGTATTAGCTAAATTCCAAGTTCCAAGCATGCCATGGTTCAGGGGAGAAGGTGAGAAGACGACTTTCAGAAGTCAGTTCTTACCTTCCACTATGTGGGCTCTGGGGCTAGAACTCAGGCAAACAATTTGCACACAGTCCCCTTTACCACATGGACCCATCGCAGGCCCCACCTGTAAGTAGTTTACTAGCAGCCAATCTCCAGAAATGAGACGGAAGCTGATGAGGTAGATCTGTGTAACTTGAGTGGCTATTTAGGAAAGTCATTTTTATCATCCTCCCATCTAACTTAAATGTAAGGCACAACCATTTTTCCCTCTTTTCCTGAACTGTTCATTTTTCTTCAATACCTCCTGTCATAGTTAGGCCCAGGCGTCAACCTGACAGTTGAGGATTTGAACTCCGGGCACATTCGTAGAGAATTAATGGTTGAGTTAAGCCCAGAGCAAACCTGCAGGAGATTGTCTAGCTGATGGGGAAGGTCCAGGCTATGGTGGGTGGGATTAGACCCTGGAATAAAACACACAGAGCTGGTTGAGAATGGCATCCTTGTGTACACTTGGCCAGACATGCTGGTCTGACAAGTAAGGATTATCCCTCTCGGCCCTGGTGTTGGTGCATGCTCTCCCATCAAGCTGGACTGAGAATTGTAACCGAACAATTGTAAGAGAAAATAAACCCCTTTATTCCCTAAGCCATTTGATGGTGATTTATCAGCAACCATGCAGGTGAACTACCAACACCGCCCGTAACAAAATACTTGCCCCAAACACTTATCCAAGTGAAATCCTTAATTTATTATTAAATATTCTATTGAGTATTAACAATTTGATAGAACAGTCATCAAAAAATATAAATCTGGAATAATAATTCCATGCTTTTTGATGGAGTCACATATCCTTCAAGTCATATAGGCACCTAGACACGAAACACAACATCTCCAGGCGGTCTCCCACCAGCCCCACCCATCATCTTCCACATACACCTCCATTTTTCAGGACATTTCCTCCATTGGGTTTGGTTCTGGTAAGCTCTTCCAGACACAGGCACAGACAGGATTTGTGTTTATTATAAGTGATCAGGCTCAGTTCCTAAGCGTTTTCGTTTTTTGCTCAGCTGAATAACCATGGCATGCATGATCTGATTTCCTTTTATTACTACAAAAAAAGAAAAAGAATCACGAAGGCTGGAAGAGATAACAATGAGGAAGCAAACAGGATCTGCGATTATGTGGAGCTGAGAGTACAAGTCCATGACCATTGGGGTGTTTTAAAATTACTAATGATATAGTGGCCACCTCACCAATGAGTGCGAGAGAATCCCAGATGGGCTTTTTGAGAAAAGTTTCAGTGGGAGAAAGGGAGATGTAAAACAACCCATCCAGTATTCTGGATGATAGCAAATATTTTTAAACCCTAATGTAACTTCTATTTAAAAAAAAAAAAATTGGGATCAAAATGCTTTCATAGCTGTGCCCTCTTTTAGGCCCTTGAACCTCATTCAGTATTCGGCACAATGACAATATTTTTAAACACTAACATAAGTTCTATTCTCTCTCTCGCGCTCTCTTTTTAAATTTGGGATCATCTACTTTCATACTTTAGGCCCTTGAACTTATGCACTCAATAGAGTCTTGCTATTAGGAAAATTGATCACCACCCTTGGAAACCTGACTCAGCAGTTAACTTCCATAGGAACAGCATCTAAAGGACTGACTCACCAAATCATGCTCGAGGCTCCTTCTAGCTCAGTCTGTCATGTTTAATTGGTCAGTCCATACAGAATAAAATTTATCTTGTTATTATCATTATCAAGACTTAAAGTTTATTTCTGAACATGAAGATCGATTTTCTCCTAAGATTCTTAGTTTTACATATATACAAATGTTGGGGTTTGGAAATTGACTTCACTAGTTAACTTATTTTAAAAGGCAACGAGTACTTCCAAGCAATAGATATCTCATTAGGCTGAATATTTCATAATGCTAAAAAATTACTTTCAGATTTTAATAGTTTTATATTATCTAGTCTCTTTCTTCCTCAAATTAGAATACCCAACATAGATGGCATACAATATTTGACAACTTGTGGTATCCCGTTGAATATTTTGCAATTTAAAAATAATCACTTACATTGTCATCTCAATAACTTTGTGACGACCCAGGTACTAGTACAATAACAGAAAAATAAGTTCAATAAATATTCTATGATTCAAAGGGTCCATAAATGTGTTAGTGTGTAAGGAACTGATCAAGAAGCAGGTAATATGCATTTTTTGAAGACTGCATGTCTGATCTTCAAACCCTCGTTTTAGAATCTATAGTAATAGTTTTGGGGCCCATTTGATTGGTGAAAACTGTCAAAAATCATTTAGAACAAATCCCAGGAATAAGAAGATACATGAGCAAGCAGGGTAAGGACACTTAGAGAAATGCAAGGCATGATCATTATGTCGAAAGTATGACATTCTCCTTGGGCCCTGAAGGCCATTCTTGAAATGATTTGAGCACAAGCGACAACTCTGAGCTAGGCAGACCACCTTCAGAGTGACTGCTCAGTTGAATGCAGGACAACGCTGTGCTAAGTTTTGTTTCTCTAATGGGTTTATACATTCATGGTTAAGGTTGGGCATTAGGTTAAATGCATCAGGGAGATGTCTGCATAGCCTTGTTCTAATCCAAAGCCAACAAAGCCTCATATTCCCATCTGCCAAACTCAAAGGCCAATCTAGAGATTTCTATAAAGTTCTCCAGGGTGACAATTCAATAATTCCATAAAGAAATAGGTTAAAACATTATTCACATTACTTCAAACACTCTGGTTAACCACTTCAGAAGTTTTCATATTGAGGGGAATTACTTCTTAAACAACCCACAAGGCCTCAAGAATACATGCTGTAGGCCACAAGGTGCATGGCTTGCAGACTAAGCTAAATGGGACATTCCCATAATCACTCTCTCTCTCTCTCTCTCTCTCTCTCTCTCTCTTTCTCTCTCTCTCTCTCTCTCCCCTCTCTCCTTTCTTCTGCCCCTTCCACCTTTCTTCCCCCCCCTCCTGTGTACATGTACACAAACAACACAGAAACACACATTTGTCACTTCTGTCCCATTAGCAGTAAACGATCTGTCCCCCAAACATGAACATTTATATAAGTCAAAATGGTAGTTCACATTCACATGGTATCTTCTATAGTGTTCACAGAGTAAAACTGCTGTTCATTATCTGCCAACTTTTCACTATGTAGTTACAACTTCAAAGCAGAGGAAGTGCCTTCAAATGGAAGGATGACAGTGGGCCTTAAAAAGTTCTTGCTTCCGACTGTGTCCAAAATATTTTATTCTGTAGATTCCAGTCTGGGCAGTGGCTGGAATGTGCCATTCTATTGTCGCATTGCTTATACCCGTTAATCCTTTGTGCCAATAAAACCTATTGGTAGAAGCAAACAAACAAAACATGCATTTACTCTTGAAACTGTACGGAAAGAAAAACGTGATTATTCAATGGATGCATACCCAAAAATCACCTGCAAAGTACTATTCTAGACACTGAGGATAAGAAAAAAAAAAGCAGTGAACAGAACAAACATAGATTCTTATTTTGAGAACAACCTGTAATAGCAACAGCTATTTGCAAAAGGATCTTCCCACATGCTACCTATCTACCTACCTAACTCCATCGCAGTGAATGGCTTTGCTTGCCATTCACTTTGTCTCTGCCTCTGCTGTTATAACATGCCTTCAGTTCTTACCAGACCTGCACCCCCTTTCTTTTTACATCATTCTCATTGATTAAACATGTATATTTAATGAACACACATTCCAGACTATTCTGGCCAAGTGGCACAGAGGATGCAGTAGTAAAATAAAGATAGGCAAAAAAAAAAAAAAAATGGTTTAAAATGTTGCAAACTGTATGCACGTTGTACTAATAGGAATCGAGGCAGCCAATCAACCAATATCTTTTAGGATTTTCAAAGGAGTAAGTGCAATAGAGAAAATAAGACAGACGTTTCCCCAAGAAAAATATTTTGTATCTACAGAAGAAGAATGATTTAAAAAGAAGAAAAAGAGAACATAAATGTTCACAGCAGGACAAACATGGTGGAGCCAAGGAACAGAAAGTAGGTTCGTAGGAACAAGGCCAAGCAGACTGTGAAAGAGTGGCCAAAGCTAGAGAAACACATGGAGGTAGGTCAAGCTGGTCTTCAGGGAGGCAGGACAGGGCTGGTCCCTGAGGATGGTGGAGGAGCCCAGGCCTCTTTAAGGTGCAGTGAGATATGACAGGCTAAGTAGCTGTTCCAGTAATAATGAAAGTAAACTCCTAGGGCACAATCAGTGTTCCGTATCAGCATTTGATGGTATTACTGCTGACAAACACCATGCAGGCCGACACAGCCTCAGTATCGACTGCCATTCTGACAGCATTTGAAAATGAGGCGCCCTTTCTTATTATCAGAATAACTTCTTTTTTCTAATTTTTGGGATTTGCACGTAAGTGCATGTGCGCGCGCGCGTGTGTGTGTGTGTGTGTGTGTGTGTGTGTGTGTGTGTATCAGTGAGCACTATGTATTCCTGTGGAGGCCCAAGGGTGACTTCAGGAATCATCCTAGATTTCTCTACCTCTTTTTTACTCCGTTCTGGGATTTCCCATACTCTGCTTTTTGAGATGGGAAGTGCAGGCAGCTATCATTTTGTCTTGGTGTTTTTACATGGAATCGGATTCTGAACTCAGGTTGTCCTCCTTGCAAGGCAGAAGTTTAAACCCTGAGCTGTCTCTCCAGCCCCTCAGAATAACCATTTTTTAATAATACATATACATCACTTGTTAAAAGAAAAATATCTGTACTCCAGATCAAAGAAAAAGCTATGTCTGTGTTCATAACATCTGTCAGATGGACCATAATTCTGTCAAATTCCTATTTTCAGTTGATGATGTGAACCAAACTGATGTGCAAGTATTATTTTCAAGACCATTTGAGTCAGATAGGAGCTGTCCATATCTTTACCCACTTTCCTGATGTTGTCTGTGATATGATATTTACAGGCTTGAAGGCATAATATTTACTTATTACAGGCACATAGCAAAGCTTTCAGCTGGCTATTCCACTGAGGAATTTGGTAATGAAAGGCAAAGAGATAACTTTTCATAAGAACGCTCCATGAGTTTACTGCCTCCTGGCTTGTGTCTGCTAGAAACAACATCAAGACTCAGTATTTTGTAACTTCAACATGCAAATGCCCACTGCATGTCAGGAATGGATTCATTAGTTTCCCAGTACGAATGTCCAGTTCTCCATTGACCTCTCAACTTCTTCACCCAACACCCCCCTTCAATCTGTTATCAGAAATCCAGTCAGTTTTTTTCAGCATAATAACTAAGATCATGGAGGGGGGGCAAAGTTAACAAGATAATTACAAAAATGAAAGTTGCATTGAAACATAGCTTAATCTAGTATGTACCAGATCCTAGGTTCTTTCTTCATCACCCCTAAAATAGTAACAAATAAAATAATAAAAACCAAAGAAATACAGCCAATATTTCATTAGCATCTAATCCTATACGATCCTGCCCTATACCACTTTCAGAAAGTAGACTCCAAATCATGTCTAATAAGCCAAGTCAACATGGCCAGAAGGATCCTCGAGAACATAGATATTGAGTTGGTCTTGTAATTTGTCCTTCCTGTAGTACTGAGCAATTGTTTCCAAGACTTGAAACATGAGCCATTCACTAGACGGATCACCTTGTCTCCCAGGAGGCGTCATTATACAGTATCTGCCAGTCGGCTGCAGTGTCCTCGTATTTCTCCACAGTCAGGAAGGTCGGAAGAGTCTGAAACACAATTACTGTTACTTACCAGGCACCACAGTCATAGGAAGGGCCTGTCTGACTAACTCCCCTTGTGTGAATGCCATCCAAATTTTTAGGCAGACCCCTGATTTTAAACAATGACTTTGGAATGTCAATTTCTCCCTTTGGAAAACATGGTCTTTTGAGAAACTTGAAAGAAGCAGGACTATGGAACTGATCACAAATATTGAAAATTAGAGTTGAGAAAAAAAATCAAGAATAAAATGAATTTTTAAGAAGAGGTGAATCAAGTCTTTTTATGACATGCATTTTGATCTATAGCCCAAGACTCTCTCTAGACATCATGCTTTAGGGGGAAATGGGACTTTTCTTCATCTCTCCAGGTAAGTGAATTATGAGGCACTGTGACTCTCTGAGTGAAAGAACTTAATACATTTATCTTCCCAGTCCTGGGGTCCTAAAGATGTCTCCTATTCTTTGGCATAATGGATCACTAGAAACGGTATCATAAGCAAAATTTATTTCCCCATTGAATAACAGCTGTAATGGAGCAATTTATTTCAAACAAGATTTCGGTTTCAAAGACAGCACAGATTTGCATAATACTCTAGGCTGGTAAGTGAAAAGCCTATAAGTCTCCAACTTCCCTCAAGGACTTTTGGAGTATGACCCCAAAAGGACTTGTGGCTGGGGTGATAGCTCGGTAAGTACGATGCTTGCCATGCAAGCGTGGGCACCTGAGTTTAGACCCCCAGCATAGAAGCACATGTTTATAACTCTGCTGCTGAGGAAATGGAGACAGGTAGATACTGACAGAAAACTGGCCAGACAACCTTGGGAGTTCTAGGTTCAATGGGAGACCCTTCCGAAAAAGAAGGGGAGGATGATTGAGGAGGATACACAATGTTGCCCTTTAGCCTCTATGCGTACATGCCCACAGGCACACCATGTGCCCACACTGACTCTCAAATATATGTATAACACACACTCACACATATAATACACACACATAATATTACCTATGTCTAATTCATCCTTACCCATCGCAGTCCTTAATAGCTGACTTCTACAGGTCCAAATAACTATCTCCTGGATAAGACCATTTATTTACAGTTGAGTCATGGAACTGTTTAAAATTCTTTTCTAATTACTCAACTGATGTACTGCATTTAATAAAGAAGTGTCATAACCATGGTAGCTTAGAAAGAGAACTGTTTCTACATGCTGAAGGAATAATGATATTGGCAAAGCCTAAGATGACATAAGTCTAGATTATAGGTTTGAAAACAAGTCTAGACCCCCCAAACATCTGCGACAAAACATGTGATTCTCTTTTCCCTGACTACCTACCATAATCCCTTGCAGATGCACCATGCTACAAGTTAACCATCTCTTTAGTACTGAGTTTACTCCTATGTAATGTAGGGACAATAGGTCATCACTTCCTGGGGAGTAATGAGGATTAATGCATGTGACAGTGCACATGAAGCCCTTAGCCCAGGACCTGCAAACAGCAAACATGCAGTTAGGAATGACGATATGATGGCTGCCAGTAATAACAGGCTCTACACATGTCAGAATTCTTACCAATTAAATCTGTTCTTGCTGCACTATTTTTAGCATTCTGCTTTCCTCTTGTTTGTAACAAGGCATATGAAAGTATATCTATACTCTGAGGTATTCAGATATTGGTTAAACCTACAGACTTGATGCAAAATGTTTACGCCTTCAGAAAATAATGTTATAAGCATGCAAACACCCTGCATTGCTTGGCCTTTGAGAGAAATGTCACAAATGCACAGTAGTCATCCATCCACACAGCAGAATGAGTCCCCCAAACTTATATTTGATGATGCTGTATCCTTCACTATCACAGCAATAACAGCATTTCAGCAAGCAGAAAAATGGAGACTCATTTGGAAGAAGTATTTGGGATCATAAATGACTCTAGACTCTTGAAAGAATGACCAATTGATAGAGTGAATACATCCTCAGCCAAAGTACAATAAAATGAGCTAGAAATCATTTTTTTATGCCAACTCCTCTCCACAATTTCTTTAACTTTTATAGGGATTTGTTATGGTGGTAGATCTTTTACTTTATTTTGTTTAGTCTTTGAGGCAAAGCCTTGCTGTATAACCCAGGCTAGTCTCAAACTCGATCCACCAACCTCTACCTTCCCACTTCTGGGAATACAATTACCACATACAGTTTGTTTGGACTTTTGCTACTGTAATCTGTAACATTGTTGCTTATTTGCCTATAATATAATTTTAAGGAAATAAAGAGAAAATTACCTCATTTTGTTACTTGATATGTTGTATATGTATGTGTATGTGACTATCTATATTATAAAAACAAAAAAGTCTGAACTACTTTGTATCAAACTATTATAGTAAGTAACTGAAAAAAATAGATTTCTAGGAATATAGGTACTTCACATTCTGTTAATGAACTGGATTTTACATTATTTACATAATTCTCCATCACTTTTCAAGATTAATATACAAATAATCTGTTGGTGCCGACAATAAAAAATAAAAAATGTCTAACACAAAAATAAAGCAAAATACGTGGGAAAGCCTGTATAGGGCACAGCCAGAGGTGTACATAAGATGATAATTCCATATGAGAAAAGACAGATTCAGAGATGCAATCCTAGAGGAAGTGAGAAAGATCTCAAAAGGAATGGAAAGACACTTCTCTTGGCGTGGTGTTTTGAATATGTTACAAAAAAAAGCTTAATAAAGCTTTAAAATGCAAATATTCAAATGAGACTGTCCTCAAATCCATGTCTCTTAGACAGAATGAAGTCTTGCATGAAACATTCCATAAATGACCCTTAGCATGGCCAATTATATGTTTACCTTTGTTCTTTATTCCAAATTCAATTCTATATTAACTGAATCCATTAAACATTTCCCTCCTTGCAAAGTAAGATGGATAGGGGCCAAAGAGATGATTCAGGGTTTAAGCCTCTGCCTTCCAAGCAGAAAGCCCTGAGTTCAGTTTTCAGATCCCATGTAAAAAATGCTAGGCAGAAGTAGCTGTGCTTTGCACTTCCAGCCAGGAAGACAGAGCCTGGGAAACCGCAGAGCAACATAAAAAGGAGTTTGAGCAATCCAGGATGATTCCCAAAGTTACCCTAGAGTCTCCACAGGTACACACAGGACCCTCCAATATACACAGACACACATGTGCAAAAAGAAAAGATGGGTAAAAACAGTTGACATATTTTCTTTGTATGTAGTTAATCTGTAGAGGGATATTCAAGTGAAAGAAAGCCTTAAAAGTAGATTAAATTTGTAAGGAAAAAATATGCTTACCCGGTTTCTGCTGAATTCTTAGGGTTAGCGCCCACGAATACAACTTCAACACTTCTCCTGGAGATAGAAATTGTTTTTAATGAATCTTACTGAAAGGATTTCTGCAGTGTTAGATTTGAAGCATTATTTACTATGTATATTCCACACTTTTTAAAGTAGTAATTCCCTTCCAAAACCCTTAGAGAAAATATCACAGCAATACACATAGGAATTTGGGGTCAAAGGGCTTTTTTTTTCTTTTAAAGACCCACAGCTATGGTTTGTAATGAGATAGTACATTAAAATAGCTTCCTTATCAATCTCCAGTAATGGGGGGAAAATGTTTCCTCAAGAAAGGCCAAGTTTCTTTCCACACAGTCTTAGATTGAATGAAAAAAAAAAGAGCAGTCAAAACTGTTGGGATGGTAGCACACCTCTGTGATTACAGGAACAATCTGGTATGTAATGATCATACATCCCTGGGATGTTGAGGTGAGACAACTGCAAGCAGAAGGCCAGCCTGGACTACACAGCAGAAACTTGTCTTCCGAACAAATTATCAACAAAAAATAGTGGCAAAGAAAACTTCTCATGGATGACTTACACTTAGACACTCTTTCACTTGAAAGAACAAAAAAAAACTGGACAAATAATATCAAGCAATAGATCTGAAGATAGTGTGGTTCTGCAGTGACAGAATGCAAAGATAAGCTGTGACTTAATGCCTTCAGAAATGCCACAGGCCACACAGCACAGGAAGGCACAACTCCAGGGGGAGACAGGCAGCCCACCAAGCTGAGAACTAGGAGGAGAGAATCCAGAAAAGCAGATAGGCAGGAGCAGAGAATCCAACAGAGAAAAGATCTACAGAAGAGAGAGAACTCAAGATTTGCAGAAGGTTCTGCTTGACTCTACACACATGCATACTACCTGGAGCCGGGAAGAGAACTGCCGAAAAGTATCAGGAAGAATAATCCCAGAGTTCTCAAAGATTTGTGAAGATCCTGTTCCAGGTAGCCAGACAGGAAGTGCTCATAATTCAGAAAGGCTTTAACCCGCGGAGTGGGGTGCTGTCCATTTGGGTCTTACTTAAAGCTACCTGGACTGGCCTTGTTTGAAAATCTTAGCTTAGGTAGAAGCCAAATGAAGACACAAATTGTCAGAAAGAAAGAAGAAGAAAAGAAGGAAGGAAGAGGCAATAGACAATAAAAATATTATAAAGGAATATTGAAAGCATTTTCACATTTTGCATTTTTATACAGGGAGTGTTTACAAAACAGAAAAATTCCTGGACAAATGCAAATGATTAGAAATTAAATACTGAAAGAGACACATATAGGACTCAAAAGAGGGGGAAGTTTTAATTGAAATGGGCCTAAAACAAGCAAAGAAATTAAATTAATAACTAAAAAGGTCACCAAAATTTGTGCAGGGAGGGAAAACAGAAATCTCCTTTAGGTGGTAGGCCAGGCAGCCCTAGTTGGAGCAGACATGCTGGTAGTACTTGCAAAACTCAGTTTGACAGTTTGGATGAATAACTCCTCTGGCGGGCCTCCTCGTCACACACGTCCATTTGGTCAGTCCCCTTGTCTCACAGGGCTGTGGCCAGGACCAGCTTGAGCACCATCCTGTGGCAGGAGATTTAGCCACCCTGGTGATAAGGAACATTCACAAGTCAAGGAGCCTAGGGTCAAGCAGCCACTATGTCAGGATGGAGGACACAAGTAGCAGCTGTGGAGAGATGAGGCCCAAATGTGGATGACTGGGGAACTTCAGGCTTCAAGATGTATGTGCTGCACAGCCTGAGAACAAATGCAGACCCAAGCTTGGCTTCAGCAGGTAATCCAGCCACCGGTGGAAACATTCTGCCACAAGGTTCCCTGTCGGTGAAACTGAGAACCCTAAAATTCCAGTGGACTTTTGCTGCGGCCCTTCCCACAGCGCATGTTCAGAATTCCCACCTACAGTGTGGCTTCCGTCCCTCACTCCCCGACACGTGTGGAAGACATCTCTTGATGAGATTAGCCAAGCCAGAATGTATGAACTGAAGAGAATTGGAACTCTGGTAGAACCGGCCCTGCCCACAGACTGCGCATTTAAGTAAGGCCAGTAGAGACTCTTAGTATGCAAAAACGGAAGCTCCCACAGACATCTGTAAATGAATGGTCCAGGTTCAGCCCTGGCCTAAATAGTAAAACGGATAAAAACTCCAACTTCAAATGACTCAGAGGATAGACTCCAAACAGAAAGAAAACAGCCACTCTAATACCTCATCTTTTATTTTGCAGTGTGTTTCCCTTTTCTTATCTTTTATTAGACTTTTAATGGTATCATGACTTTCTTTTTTTAAAGAAACATCTTCTTTTTTTCCAGTCCTTATGTTTACCTAACTTTGCTTACAGGTTCGTTCTTGATTACATAATCATACTTACTCTCGTTTTTCTTCTTCCCTCTTAATAATTTAAACAGACACAAAGCACATGAGCAACAGAACGTGACTGT
This sequence comes from Typhlomys cinereus, assembly GCA_023101885.1. Classification (NCBI taxonomy): domain Eukaryota; kingdom Metazoa; phylum Chordata; class Mammalia; order Rodentia; family Platacanthomyidae; genus Typhlomys; species Typhlomys cinereus. The sequence continues at coordinate 2,280,737 of JALPQD010000370.1, read as the reverse complement.
TGCAAAGGATCATGATTCTTCCACAGCAGAACTTAAAGATGCTTCAGTAACATTCTAGTACAAGTCTACTTCAATAATACGCTAGTACAACTGAGTTCAAAGAGAATATAGACAAGAATGAAGAAGGGAAATCAGTTCCAGATCTGGACAGGAAAGCCGGCAACATGAAAGAGAACGTTGACCAAATGGATGAGAAAATCAGCAACTGAGATTGTCAGCAAGATGGAAGAGAAATTTAGCAAAAAAAAAAAAAATAGGAGTTTAAAAGGAAAAAATGGTCTAAGATCATACAACCTGAACATACTCAATAGTATCTGCAGTTAAGCAGAGTTGGTTTAGTACTTGCTTGGGAGGAGAAAGAAACTAACATAAATGAACCAATTACAAAACACAGTGGGCAATATTGCTAATGGACCAAATCAACCAGAAAGAATACCAAAGGCAGATGATAAGAGCAAAGAAATTCTTTTTTTTTCCATGCTAATCTTCTCTGTATCATTCCAATTTTAGTATATGTGCTGCCGAAGCGAGCACAAGAGCAAAGAAATTCTACATCCAAGCATCAACAAAGCAAAATAAATAAATAAATAAATATGGCCACTACTTTCACAAATCCTGGGATCCAACCAATAGACTGTGTCTAAGCATCCACAGGGTAGAAAGATCTGAGGTAAAAGCTAAGAGCATAGAAAATCCATTTAATTAAATTTTGGCAGATATCCCCTAAATCTAGAGAACGAATTAGACAACTGAATACAAGAGACATTGAAAAGCCCATTGAGATATGAGAAGAGAAAATTATTTCTAAGTCAAGATATTAAAGATAAAAAGCAAAGAAAGACAGAGACTCTATATCAACCACCTGGAACTAGGCCAGCCTAATCTCTTCCCATTTTGAAGCTCAGGGAATTTGTGGAAGAGGGGACGGTAAGAGTGTAAGAGCACAAGGATGGGAGGAGCAATGATTTGCAAGATACTCCACACAAGTTAGGGCCGAAGCAATCATAATAGGACTTTGCATGCCCTGCACAATGTCCAACACACTATTGACCTCACAAAGTCTAGCATCTGCTAAAGGCACCAAGATCCTTGGAGGCAAGGGATTGACAGCCACAGTAATGTTCCTATGCTTAAGGGGAACACAGGAAAGGGTTCAGGGAAATGCCACTGGGTCCTTGTACGTCATCGAAGAGGAGGGCCCAGAGGAGAGTCTGGCATGCACATTAAAGGATTCTCTGGGGAATGGGGGGGAGGCACTGGGGGATGGGGCGGGAGGGGTGAGGGAAGGGGGAGCAGGGTGTCGGGGGAAGAAGAGGGAGGGAGGGAACTGGTGTACCTATTAAGTTTGTATGAGCTGAAATAATAATAAAAAATGTTATTAAAAAAAAGCAAAGAAAGAATTTTAAAGTCTGAAGGGAACTTGTGCACGCTAGCACACACTTGTAATTCCAGCACTGAGGAAGCTGATGCAGATGGATAGCAAGTTCAAGGCCAACCTGAGCCACATAGTGAGTGGCTTTACTAGAAAAGACATATGTAGACTGACAGTCAAAAACTGTTACAAAATTTATCAGGCAAATGGAAGCTAAAAACAAGTTGAGGTAATTACTTTGACATTTGGAGTAGACTTCAAAACAAAACTAGGAGAGATAGAGATTGCCACTGTATAATAAGGAAACGATTCGTCAAGAAGATGTAGCAACCAGAAGTATTGGCTCATGCTTGTAATCCCAGCACTTAGGAGCTAGAGGCAAGAGGATTGCATGAGTTCGAAGCCAGGGCTACACAGTGAGTTCCATGTAAGCCTAGGCTATAGAGTGAGACCAGGTAGCCAAAAGAAGAAAAAGAGTTTCAACACATGCAAATACATATGTGCTGGACACTGAGGAGAAATGGAATGGGAGGGGGAGAGAAAGGGGAAAACAAAGCAGCAGGAACCTCTCCAGCTAAGTTACCTGCTTGTTCTTTCTTAGAGAAGTTTAAATCTTAGAGTGAGAATTGTTGACCTTCAACAAGTCACAGGATTATTAAATATTATTGCTGAGCAACATATTAAGATAGAAGTGACTCTACAAGAATGATAATGATGATGATGATTGATGATAGTGGTGATGATGGGTGCATGCTTGTGTGTGTGTATGTGTGTGTGTGTGTGAGATAGGAATGCTACTGTGAAAGAGAAGCAAAGGAGAGTAGGACAGGAGAAGATAATGGAGTATATTTGCCATCAAAGTAGAAAGGAGGCAGTTTGTAAACAAGAATGGGATCACTCCCTTTACCCCACCCCGCTCCACCGGTCAGGATGCGCACGCGATCCAGCCGGGCCTCACCCCGCGACCTAGATAAGCTCTGTCCCTGCCCACCCCCAGAACCCCAGGCCAAATAATTCAGTTTAGTGAAATTGAAAGATCTTAAGAGTTAAAACGACTAATGCCAAAGCCAAAGTGCAAATCCATGAGAAGCAACACTCAAGTAAACAAATTTCCCACTGAAGAAATTAATCCCATAATGTTAGACTCCAACCAGAACAAACCCGCGGAAAAAGGCCAAGAAAGCCTGACCCAGGATAACGACTTTCAAAATATGATCATTACCATGTTCAATACTATGAAAGAGGAAATCAGGGAGGAATTACATAATCGAATCAATCGCTTTGAAGAGGAACACAACAGACATTTGGAGGAGTTGAGAAAAACAGTGCAAGAAACAAAAAGTGGCATAGAGCAGTTAAAACAGACTCAAGCAGAGTTAAAACTGAGCTATAAGACAAGTTATCTTCAACCCAGAACTCCACAGAGAGTCTTATCAACAGAACTAACGAAGCAGAAAACAGAATTTCAGACCTTGAAGATAAAGTGGGAGTACTAACCAGCTCAATGGAAGAGGTTGTTAAAGCCAAAAAGAACTTGAGAGAAATATCCAAGAGATATGGGACACCCTGAAGAAGCCTAACATGCGTATTCATGGAATACCAGAGCAAGAATCTCAAAATACCACCCTTGAGGAAATTTTTCAAATGATCATCAAGGAAAACTTTCCTCATCTAAAAAAAGAGAGGCCCATCCATATACAAGAGGCATTCCGCACCCCAAACAGATACGACCAAAACAGAAGCATGCCAGGGCAAATAATAGTTAAAACACTCCACATTCAAGATAAAGAACTGGTGCTGAGAGCTTCAAGGGAGAAAAAACAAGTCACTTTTAAAGGTAAACCTATTAAAATAACAAATGACTTCTCAGTCGAAACAGTAAAAGCAAGAAGAGCTTGGAGAGACATACTTCAAGTATTGAATGAGCAAAAATTTTAGCTAACACTAACACTTCAAGTACAAAACTATTGAATAGAGGTGAGTGAGAGTGACAGCCTTGTCTTAGTTCCTGATCAAAGCGGGAATGAAGTGCTTCAATTTCCCCAGTGAGATAATCCTTGCTGTGGGCTTGTGGTATACACTTGTTTATTATATTGATAAAGGTTCCTTCCATTCCAACGGTCTAAGTTTTTGAAATTCATAAAAGGCCTGTTTGGATCTTGATCTTGTCAAAAAGCTTTTTCTGCTGCAATCTATTGGAGTATCATGGTGGGCCGTGGACTTTGGACTGATTTATATGATGAAAGTATAGTTATTGATTTGTGTAGGTTGAACCAACCTTCTGTGTACCGGGGAGAAATGCTAACTCTAACCTGATCCGCATAATGAATCTTTTTTAATATGTTTTTGAATTCCGATGTGTGCTGAAAAAAAAAGACCCGTTTGTGGTGAGAATCTTTGGCTCTGTGTTTCATCAGAGAGATCGAGCCCTATAGTTTTTCTTTTTTAAGGTATCTTAATAAGGTTTTTGGATTAAGATGGTTAGTCGCGTCATAGAAGGAATTTGGTAGTGGTCCTTACTTAGCTATATTGATGAACCTTTTAAGGATATTGTGTTATTCTCCTTAAATGTCTGGTAGAACCTTGTGGCTAGAAGTCCTCTGGTAAGAACATTTTTTGGTGGGCACGATTCGAGATTTCTTTCTTCCTCACTTTCCTCCTCTGTTATAGTACCTATTTAAATAATTCACACTTCCTGATATCGCATTTCGGTAAGTTTGTTTCCTTAGAAATTCATCCATCGTCTTGTTTGTTTTGATCACCCTTCACGAGTATAATTTTTTTGAAATATGATGGTTAGACTTCTCTATAATTTCGCGTGGTGTTATGGCGCGGTCTTGGTATACTCCATTTTCATTTCTAATTTATTTTGTTAATTTTGGGTTTTCTCTCTCTTGCTTTTGGTTAATTTTTTGAGCTAGGGCGTGTCTCATCTTATATGGATTTATTTCACAGAACCACTTTTTGCGCTGGTAATTTTTTTCTATTGTTATCCTTCAATCTTGATGTTCAGCTATTTCTCCCCTAGGTTGCTAATCTCAACTCTCTCTAACTGGTTGTTGGATCAGATCGCTCTAGTTTCTCTAAAGCTTAAGCTGCATTGGTTAAGTTTATTTATTTCTGATTTCATTTTTTTGACGTGGGCAATTAAGAGCTATGAACGTACCTCTTAGACAGCTTCAGTGTGTCCCCAGAGATGTGTTTGTAAGTTGAAGTTTTCATTAGTGTTTCGCTTTCCAGAAATCTCGAATTTCCGTTTTTAATTTCTTCCTGAATCAGGTTCTCCTTCACAGCATAGGTTAATGTCCAGAGGTAGTGTATGTTCTTTCTGTTGTTTTGTTGTGTTGTAGATGTCCAGCTTGGAGCCCCCCCCCCACGTGGTGGTCTGATAGGGCACAGGTTTAGAATTTCAACTGTTTTTGTATATGTGTAGATCATTTTGTGGCCCAATATGGTGATCTATTTGGAGAAAGGTCCAGGTGCTGGCTGAGAAAAATTGGATTCTTTGTGGGCGTGGAGGAAAAAGTTTGATTAGAATCGGGTATTCCATTTCTTTAAGGGGTTTTGATTAAGTTCCAAAGTGTCGCTGTTAAGCTGTTGACCTGTTATCTATCCAATTTGATGAGGGGGGGTTGATTTCTCGCTTAGACGCTGTAAAGTGTCTTAAATGAATGTGAGGGGCCTGTATTGGGTGCTATATGTTCAGGTATTGTGAAAGTCTCCTGGTGAAATTGTAACCTTGTGACTAAAGTGTAGTATCCATCTGTTCTCTTATGAATTTTTTTTTGAAGTCCACTTGGTCCAAGGCAGAATTGCTACCGCTACCCCGGCCTGTTTCCTGGTTCCAGTATGCTTGCAATTTGGGACCAGCCTGTTTCAATGTTAGGATGTTCCCTATCTTTTGGTGAGATTGAGTTTCCTCCTGAAGGCAAGCAGATTTATGGTTGTTGGTTTGGTAATTCCAAGTTTGGTAATCTGTATCTCTTATTAGTGAGTTAATACCATTGACATGTATGTTATAAATGAGGAATTGAGTGTTTAATTCTGACATTATTTTTATGTTTAGTGGATTGTGAAGCTAGAATTGTTTTGAACATTTATGTTTTGGGTAATTATACTATACCTCTGTCCTTCTGGATGTGCTTGTTTTTCTTCAAGTTTGAATAATCAGTTCTAGCATTTTATTTGAAGGCCTGGTTGGTAGACATGTATCCCTTCAAGTTGTCCTTGCTGAAAAAATGGTTTCTTCTTTTCTCCCTTTCAAGCCCCAAAAAAAAACAAAAAAAAAAAAAAAAAAACAACAAAAAAAAAAAAAAAAACGGAACAGATATTTTTGCCCAGGGTAATATTAGTTGGGTTGGCATTTTTTGCCTCATTTTACTTGACGTGTGTTCTCT